>UYYA01003879.1:188179-269764 GCA_900624975.1 Angiostrongylus costaricensis | reverse complement strand
GAGATTTTTTGAAGCTATCCATTCTTTGACCGGATTGAGGAACAGGAGCAACCGCCATCAAGACGGCAACTGCTTCGGATGGAATATTCCAAGCTATAAAACGCGGGGAAAATCTAAAGTGTGAAACAACACATGCGTAGGAGTACCTCATAAATCTGGTTTGCGAAGAACGCCACGACCTTATTGGACCACCCCGAAATATCGTGGGGAGGAACAAAATCCATGGAAGAAAACCAGCTCAACCATCCACAGTTCAAAGAACCTTGTTACGACGTAACGAGTTGTCGCTTTTTAAATCCTACCGCAAAACATTTAAATACTTACTTGGATATGAACGACCCCACCTCACTAGTTGTGCGGGCCCCAGCATAATCTCCATTTTTCGGAGTTTTGTTATTTTAGCTGTGTTTCCCTGGAACCCCGAGGTCAACCTAACCAAAGCCCGTCCTAGATCGTCATCACCACAGGCAGTCGCAGCCATTGTGGATCAGCGGGAGATTTGCCACCATGCAACTAATTTGGCACCACGACAATAGTTGATCTTGGTATTGGTGTTGAATTACTCTTAGCTAGGCTTCCTGATGGAAAAGCCGTACTCCTTATCAGCATGGGAGACCGTGCACGGCGGATGAATCCCCCAGCTGTACATTGCAGCCCGACACCCAGGAACACGTCCGGCCCATGGTGAGCCGGTAAACTGTTGGAAGGAAACATTTAAATAACTAACAACAACCAAAAGGAGAAGTTATATGCATTTATGGTGAAGGCCATCCCGCGTGAACAAAGCGCGGACAGTCCCACTCGTAACAGCATAGCACTGAAGAAGGCGAAATCGCCGAAACGTCCGCTATAGAACAATAAAAACAACAACAGTGACAATGACACTTATACCAGCCTTGTATCAGCTCGAAAATGGCAGCTAATAAGAACATATAAATAAATACATCTACTATTTATAACGAGGTTTGTAGAAAGTTGGTCTTTTGAGTTATAGGCACGTAGAAGGTCACGAAAGACCATTTACTACTGCCCGCTTCTTCTGGAGCTAATGAGACAGTTTCCAAACAACGATGAAACACAGAAGATTAAGATGCTCAAATGTTGAAACAAAACGATGCTCGAAGTAAATGACCACTCAAGACAGAACGACGAATGAGGGATAGCAGCCAGAGTGCAGGGTGCGGGCCGAAACCCCACCCTGGAGCTTTGCTAGCCCCGTGGCGATTCATGAGAGAAAGCTAGACATCGATGATATTCAAGAAAATTCAGATTTTTGAAAAAAGAGACCTAGATAACAATAACTTGGCGTCAAGAGTTTGTTCGCATTGATGAGAAACAAAATGTCTCATATAACAAGGTAAAGTCAGATAGCAGGAAGCAAATTAAGGATATATTACGCACGAAATAATAAAGAAAGCAAACGAGATTGTGCTCTCGAGCGGACCCCATCTCTGATGGTACCTTCCTTCTGTCCCCGGACAAAGGGGAAAGCTGACGAGTTTAAGGAACTAATGCGTGGGAAATTCCACGTCGACGTAATTCGCAATATCATTCAGCAGCAATTCAGAGATTTTGCGAAAGGAGTCCAAACCAACAACCTCTGGATGATTTGAGTTGTTGACTTCAACGGTAAAATGTAGCGCTGTGACACATGTGACAACAACACAGTACTTTTCATCTATCACACGAAAGAAAACACAAACATCAAGAATCAATAGCGAGTGGGTCTGTATGTAGAGAAGTAGTGCAGAGGAACCGAATTCGCCCGGTATCGATTGAGTGCCGATCGATAGGGGTGAGCACGTAGGGGTGACAGTGTCAGGTCGAGGAGGCGGCCAGTGGTTTCCATGGAATCCAGTTTCGACGTAAGTCGTTATCGACTCGTGGCGATCACGCGTACGGAGTTTTCTGGCGCGCATAACAGTCGAAGCACTTCTTTTCCACAGACATCAGTTGGTGGGCATCGCGTTCTCACAGATGTGTTGAATGCCTTGAGTGATTTCTCGACTTGTACACATCGCTACCTAATACGGTTTGCGAAGATGGTCTAAAAATTCCATTCCGTCAGAAATAGAGCGGAAGCACTGAAAACTGGCGTTTTTCGGAATCACCGGCGTAATGACCTCGTGACGGCGTTTTGTTCGTGTCAGTCGTGTTCGTCATCGTCGAAGACTCTGTGAAAGCGGCAGGGATGAGCCGTCCGACCGGATCCCATAGGCTATGCGAATTGAAAAATGTGTGTGGGAGAGGGAGAGGGGAGTGGGGATGGGATGGGTTGGAGGAGAGGGAGGGGAAGCTCAAAACAACAATAATATACGGTCAAACGATCAATAAACTTTGTCTAAACCTCGGAGACCTAAGTTCTGGCTAGTCTTTACGAATAAAAGAAAATTTCCAAGTTGGGTGATCTTCTTTAAGAAAAACGTGAATATTGTGAGAAGCAATTGAGGACAAAATACAGTAACCTTGAAATAATTGTCAATTCATGTAGTTTATTTTTCTAAACCGACTTCAACAGCTGCGTGTAAGCTTAGCAATTAAGGGAGTACATTGATTATTCAAACAGTTTATTCTGCCTCCGCTTTTCTATCCAGTTCTTGACTTAAAAGGTAGTTCCGATGGCTTTCATGAAAGAAGGCCAATGTAAGAAACACAGCGGTTGGAAAGGTTAGAAAACAGTGCCGATCCCATCCCACTGTGACTCAGTAAAATGGATGAAGGATAAAGCATCCGGAGTTGGTTAATCTCTGGGTGATGCTATACATTCAATACCATTAACCACCGTTACAGGTGACTGAGTGCAAATCTGGCCTGTCCAGTGAATTGCAGTGGCCTCCCGATATATCGCGTCAATGCTGCACACTCACAAACAAGTTTGGAGCCAATTTTCCTAGACGTATGGAAGGCTAGGCGAGCACGTGGCGTGGGATCGAACCAGGAACCATGTGTGTATTGCAGAGCACCTTTAACCACTGCGCTACACGCGTTCCCTGTGATTCAGTAGCAAGGGAAAAAGTTTTTCGACATCATCGGGATTTCACAAAAAACTTTTGATTGCAGGTTTTCAAATGTGGGAATAAAAAAGAAAGTTAAGGTTTAGATGGATGTAGAACTGAACTAATGAATTTTCGATGATAATTGAAATAGACGGAAAGACAGCGCTTCGATACCTATTAGGTCTGCAGAGTAGAACTTCGGAGGGATGGTGGAGAGTTTCATTCCTTCAAACCGTCCCAGTGACAGGTTTCTTTGTTGAATTGCACGAGCGAGACGATGAGGGTGTGACGCAATCTGAGGCGAGGTCATTGATGTTATCGCATTTCAAGCGTTTTCGCCTTGTAATGTCCACGAATTTTCCCACAAAAGCCTCCTCAAAATTCCAGAAAATAATGTGTTCGAGTCAAAGAGTTCCTCGTTTCTGCTCCATCTCTATGGGTAGGATCAAGCAGACCGTTTAGAATAGCCCTTGGATGCTCATCGAAGTGGTTAGCACATCACGATTAATGGGCTCCCTTAGTTATGTACGAAACACTATGAAGACCAACCATTTGAAAAGGTTTACTAACATTTTATGGCTAGAACGCACAGAATCTAGTAGCAATTTAACATCGGGTTTAACTAACACACGAATACGATCATCTCTTTGTACAGAAGTTGAACGACAACGAAAAACAGACAAAGCACAGAGCTTGCCACATCTGAGAATGGGTCCAAGCACCTAAAAATTTGAGTAAGCTAGCGCAAAACCATAGGAAAGAATCAAGCTCACTAGGCGTTTTTTTCTTCTTGGATCTTTACTAATCCATATAGGTCCATTAGTTGAAACCCAGAATTACGTCTGCACTCGTTCCATCATAGATATAACATTTTTGTCCATTCAAATGCAGGAAATATTTCTCCAATAACTTAAAAGCCCAACTTTCTACAAACCTCGAGACTAATAACTATTGCTTGTAACTCCCAAGTCCGACTTTCTATTAACCTCGGCATTGATTGAATAATTCTTTCTACTTCTGTTCAGCAAACGCGAAGTGCTATTTTATTTCTTTATTTACGTACAAGCTGACGTTTCGGTGGATTTCACCTTCCTCAGAGCCTGGAAGAGTTAAGTTGACGGCAATCCATTCTGCCGAACACCTCCATAACCAAACAGAGAAAACGCTAAACCAAGATTTCAATCACATTTAGCATAGCTCTACACACTCACCGCTTTCTATTATTTGTAATTTTTCACTATTGTTTGTAATTTTTACGAACTTCCTTTGTTAAGCTGACATAAGAGTAGCATTTGTCGTTGTTTTCGTGAGTCGACGCCTGACGTTCTTTTTTCTTCTTCTTTCACCTTCTTCAGAACCTGGACCTATTTTATGGGACGATGTCCGTATAACCACAATGATGCTGAGGTATTCGCAAAGCTCTGACTCCAAGCCAAATTCGAACCAGCGTAGTTAGGGTGATTGCTGAATTTCACGGCTGATTGCACCCTTAGGGTGAAAAACTGGTTGACAGAAAGGGAGAACTAGGGTCTCGGTGGTTCGTTAGGCAACAGATGAGTACTCGGAAATGGTAGTCGCGAGTTTGAATCTAATTTGATGTCTGAGTTTTGCAAATATTTCAGCATCGTTGTGGTTGTATTTATCATAATACCCTGTAATGAAGAAATGACAGCAATAAGTAAGAAGTTATATTATCCATATAGCTTCACGAATTATCTGTAATTCTAGCGAAGTTTTATTTTATAAACGAAGGCCATTTTGTTCAAAAACTGCAGCACCGTGCTGTTGCGTGTGGAACCACCACCCATGTGTTCTTCACGTGGGTTGACGAGTGAGACCCGGCCAGATTCAAAGCCAATCTGAGAAAAGGTGCTACGTCACCCCTTTCCCCAATGTATTCTTCACCGCATGCCCTACGTGAGTTCAGGTATATTGCACCTCAACTCATAAAATCCCCATCTCTGCCGTTATCGCCGATCACACGAATTTCTGAGCTACATGAATACGGCTGGAGACGCTTGTGCACAAAATGACTGCGCATAGTGATAGGTGGGATGTCAATAACTGAGACAGAATTTTCAAGATCACTGCTTCTTAGCTGCCTCTTAATGTCGTAATTATTTCGTTTGATGTGAAGAGAAGCTTGAAAGGGGTCTTAAGTAAGTTTGAAACATTGCATTGTGGCATAGGCTCATTTTGTGATCTATCCCGAGTGGTTAATACTTCGTAGCCACTGGAAGTGGCTAATTTTTGGACCAAGTTTAACGACTCCTTTCTTTCCCTCTTGCCTTGTGCACACATGAGAGTAGAGGAAGGGCATTGTGCTTTTGCTACTTGGGTTTCAATAGCATTTTATGGCGTAGCCATTCTCTGACAGTTCATTTGAACGTTTAAAAATGGAAGCCAGCTCCCGGTTGGTTTTCTCGCGTTAATATTGTATGCTCTCACCGTCTATTTCACAATTCAAAAGATTTGCCTATTTCTTCTTGCGTGGAACAGACGATGAAGCAATAGTCTATGTATCGACAGTAAAGGTCGTTTGGCGATTGAGAACTGAAGCTTCCACCCTAGACATGAAAGCGCTGGCAAAGATTGGTGCTAATCGCTGTCCACTGGATAATGCTCTTATTTCTGCGAAGTTTCTCTCTGACAGCCTAAAGATTGAACAATTAAGGAACTGTTTAAGGCATCATTAGCTGTTGAATCGACAAGTCACACATATTTGTTTTCTTTTCAGGTTCTACGAGCAGTTCGAGATTGGCTTGCATTTCGGAGTCGCTCGGCACAGTATCATAAAGTGATGTAGCATCGAATGACTCCACTATATTAGCGTTGTTTGGTTACGCGCACCATAGATGATCCAGGAACACTTTAGTACTACGTAAATGAGCTGCTGCAAATTTTAGTAACTAGGTGAGAATGAGGTTTAGAAAACATGTTATTCTCTATCCGTTCGTCCGCCTACACAATTGCAGCTAGGTTTAATCTTAAATGATGTTGGATCGGTGGACGTAAAAAAATCAGTAGAAGTAAGCTTATATGTTTTAATAATTATAGGACAGGATAAGTTAGGTGGCCATTTTTGAGCTCAGAGGTTACAAAAAGATCTGCACCCACTGCCTTCGCCATATTGGGCCACTTCGCATTTAATCCACGCTATTAATTTCTATACTCCTTTTCAGCCGATGGCCGATAGATAGAAATATCATAGAGATACAACTAAGGTAACGCTGAGATATTGGTAAAACTCCGGACCGCATGTGTCTGCGGGGGGAAACGAACGCGCTATTGTCCTTTCCGGGGAGTAGCGAGTTCACTACCACACCATGCGGGTTCTTCGTTTCACCCGTCTCTCAGCTAGTTCTATTGATCGGCGCCATCAGCAATCACCCGTCAACGGGACTGATCTGGGGAGCCTAAATCGGCAACGAACCTGGTTAAGCTGAGGCTGAAGTCGAAATCACAATCTTAACCTTTTTATTTACTGCCTACTATAAATTTTAACGGCAGGGTAATTCGTAATTTGATAGTATCTGGAGAACATCATCCGAGAATAAACGAAAAATGGGGTGAATTTCGCTACGAGATTGCTCTTGCTTGAAGAAAGTTCGAGTAAAAGGGATGTTCCCAATAAGAGACCTACAATTTAAGGAACGTTGTAAAGAATCGTGTTTATAAATGAATGCTCCCAACATTTTTTAAAGTTCTGTGTCCATTTTGGGAAGCAGTTTAAATCAAGGACCTCGAAACAATTCTTATCATTAGCTGTTTACCAGTTAAGGGAAATGAAGTGGAAAGATTAGAAAGAAACCATTGATCGATATGCTTCATTATTAAAAGTTGAAAGCTTAGCCGATCATGAAGAGAAAAACAACTGTAGCATTTCATACAGTTGAGCAAATATCTGTTTTTGGTCCTGAAATCTTGGAAATCCAATAATGGGAGTTCTCGCTGAATTTGTTTTTTGCCTAACAGTAACAATCCTACATGATACCACGTAGCTTGAGGGGCTCGTGCAAGCTCAAGTTCACGAATCTGTGAAGTCTGTGAATCACGAGGGCGAATGTGAATCTTGGCTACGTTGAATCTTAGAGGAACCGGACGTTGACGAAATCACTGCTTTAGTTTTCGTAAGTGAATCCGCTAGTAATTGTTAGTCGACACTAATATTGAAGAATTACACTTCATTATCGAGTGAATGCTCATCGAGAACGAGACTGATGGAGTCTCTTGCGCTAGTTGCCGACAAAACTCCGAAATGTATCGGAGCAACTACCGCTGACAGGTAGAGAATAAGTCATCGGAACTTACAACGATGAAAGAGCTCAAATGGTTTCTTTGACGGTACCTTCTACATATTCCCTACGTATTGTCCCATGACTTTCACATATTTCCAGTAAGAAAATAAACAGAATTTGCACTGGAAGTTAGGATAAGGATAAATTATAAAGCGTTCGGCGTTGATCATTCCCAAAATGATGCACTAAGCACTCGCCTTCACTAGATAGCGGGTGAGTGAATGCAAATTTGGCCTATACACTGACTCGCGGTGGCCTACCGATGTGTCGATTCAGTGCTATGTTCTCCCAGACAAATCTGGTGCCAATCTGCCGACCCGTGAAAGATGGAGGTCTTGGTGAACTCTAAGCGAGGGATTGAACCAACGACCATGTGTGCATCGCAAGAACACCTCTGACCACTGCTCTACACGCGCTCCTGACTGTTATATGAATTCAGGACAGACTTTGGTTTAACCATGGGATTGATCAATTTACTCATCACTGTTTGCTTAGTGAGCAAACACGAAGTTGTTAACACGAAGATCTATTGAACACAATATTGGAGTACATTTCGGCGGTTCTGCGTTCCTGCAAAGGTCAAATTGACATGCAATCTACCCAGCGAACCACTTACATAACCTCAGAAGACAAAACTGAATAAACAAATGATTACTCTCTCAATCAACGCCTTCTCTTAAATACTCACCGCTTTGTTGTTTAAGTACCTCAATGTTCTTACATGGGCGAGGATTGTGCCTGGCTCAGATCACTGAATCAGTCCGGGGTATTGCGCTATGTCACACGCGATCTCAAGGCATTCCTCCTAGCGATTCATTTTTGGGTTTTTGGAATCAATCCAAAACGCTTCACGACTTTTACGCGCTGAGCTTTGGATTTCTGTACAACGATAGTGACTTTTATCTCTAAATCTCTGCTATGTCTCTATGTCCAACGCGCCTAGTGAAATGTCTTGTTTAACTTTATGTTTGTCATCTAGGGGCTTTTTTATACGGATGGAGCATGGTCTACCGTTTCCCCAACGTATTCATCCCCATATGCTTTAAAAGAGATAAGACATAACGTACTCGAACTCATGCAGTTACCGTCTCTTCCATTAGGGCAAATATAAACGACTACAAACTAACCGGCATCTGATGGTGTTCGGTGTTGTTTCAATCAACGTTACCGAATTCTCTAGACCAGCTCCTTCAAGCAACGTTTTGTAGCTGCGTTTATTTCTCAAAAAAGGCCGTTTTAGAGGAATCAGTAGAGTGATTTGCATACTACCTAACACTCTAAGACGCCAACTAGCTCGTAACGGTTTCTATGAGCGTCTATGCATAAAGCAAAACTGCACATTTGCCCTAGCGGAGGATACGGTGGTTTCGCAAGCTCGAAAACGGTCCGACTTTTATAAAGCATGCAAGGATGAATACATTCGCAAAGTGGGTAGACCATGTGTGTCCGCATAAGTGAACATCTAGTCGGTAAATTTAGAGTTAAAGCAAATACTCCATTAGGTGCGTATAGGACAAAGAGACAACACAGAGGTTTAGAAGTAAAAATCATTCTTCTCGTAGAAGAATTGAAAATACCGCCACGTAAAACTCCTCAGGCATTTTGAATAGATTAAAATAATTCAAAAATGAACGGAAAGGAAGAGCGCCTTATGAACATGTGTGACCTCGCGCCACAGATCTTTTGACCTGAGCCAGCACTCTCCCAAGTAAGACTCTGTGCAACCGGTGTTCCTCCAAATAACTAAAAGACTTACGAATAGCAAAACGGTATTTAAGGGAAACTGTTTATTAAGCGAGGGAACATTTATGCATTAAGTTTCATCTGCTGAGGTTATCAAAGTGTCCGGCTGAGCAGATTGGGCGGAAATTTTTTTCAGGGTTTGGAGAAGGCGAAACTACCGAAACGACAGCCATTGTGAATGAGTAAATGCTGCAATAAGAAGCCAGTGCTTGCTCATCAAGAAAACAGTGCACGTAGAGATTGCAAATTGAAAAAAGTTGCAAAATTACAGTCGTTGCAACTTCATGCAATCTGTGTGAAAGAAGTAGGAGGACATAGAAGCACATTTTAAACATCGTAGGGAACTTAAGCAAATGCGGACAGGAGTGTGATCGGATGATGGACGAGTTTTCCAAGTCACGGACAAGAATAGGATACGCCTCAAAAGCATGGCAGAATACATATAAGAACGCTGAGGGTGTGTATAATAGAATTAGAAGTAAGATCAAAAGGGCACAAGTGTTTTGCGGGATGGACGATGCTGACCGAGGTGAGAGACATATGTTTCACTACGAAAGCGACTGAAAATTGGCAGTCACCTTATGTATTTGCCGCACAAAATTAGCTGCTTTTGCCAGTTACTTACTTGATATTTGAGGCTTGATACTTGAATAACCCGTCCTCACTGGTTGTGCAGGCCCCAGCATAAGCTCCATTTCTCGAAGATTTGCTGGTTAAGCCATTTTCGTTCCCTGGATTCACGAGGTCAGCCTGGCCAAAGTGTTTCCCAGGTCTTCACCACCACAGGCAGTCCCAGCCCATGTGAATCAGAGGGAGATTTGCCACCATGCGACTTTGATACTAAGACTGTGGTGGATCCTGGTATTGGTTTACTCTTAGCTAGGCTTCCTGATGGAAGCGCCTTACTCCTTCTCAGCATGGGAGACCTTGCCAGGAGATCAATCCCCGCTTTACATTGCAGTCCGAACCCAAGAACCAGATATGTATAGGGCAGATATACGTTCAATCACCTCTAACGATGTTTAATGAAGATGAATGCATAACATATCCCACAGGGATTTATTAACACCGCACGCTCTACCTTCCATGTATCTTTATTTTCTCGAAGAATTCAGTTTCAAATGTCTCCCACTGAACTAAGTTAAACTCTAGTGAACAAGATTGAAATCTTGACAGGAAGTGAAATTGAACAGTAAGATGGCATCGGCAAGGCATATTATAAAGAGCTAAGGCTGAATGAGTAGATACCATCGGCATCTCCTAAGGAAGTAAAGTAGACGAAGAACATGTGGCTAGTTTGCCAGTTTTTTACTCCGTAGTATCCATACCATAATGGCTTACGGACATGGCCATCACACCCTGTTGATAAGAATATTTAAGGTAAAGTTGCAATTGAGAGAGATACGTGGAATAACTGGAGCGCCCATTGTCCATCTCAAATTTGAGGCATAGGTAAGCAGTTTATAAACGTGCACGATAACAAATTCTTGATGAGGCGTTCGCTTATTCATCTTCTCCTATTCTCTCATTGAATATGGGGTAAACCTATGGAAAGGCTGAACTACCGAACGAAATAACACTCCGCTGGTTTAGTGAAGTTACGCTAAGCACCTTCGATTCTACCACCGGTTATTTAATACTTATGCGACGTCTAATTTTACTTTGATGCCGCATAGGACGATTCCTAACGTCATGTCGTTGTGGACGTGCCTGTTTTTCCGATAATAGACAATAGTTTCCCGATAACATTAGCACTTAACAGTATGTGGACACGATCGGATTATAGGGAGGACTTCGGTCTATCGTCTTATAGGTCTAAGTAATGTATTTACTTGGATACTTGGATGCCTCTTTTTCACTGGTTGTGCGGTCCTCGACATAATTTACACCTTTTCGTAGTTTTGCTGGTCTAGCCAATGTGGTTCCCTGGAGCCCCGAGGTCAGCCTAGCCAAAGTCTGCTCTGAGTCGTCACCACCAGAAGCAGTTGCCGCCTCTGCGAATCACAGCGAGATTTGTCATCATCCGACTAGTCTGATAGCAGGACGATGGGGTATTTTGGCTTTGGTTTACTCTTAGCTGGCTTTCCTGATGGGAACGCCCGGCTCGTTAGCTTGGGAGATCTTGTTGAAGAGATGAATCCATCCACTGTACGTCGTAATCCGACATCCAGGAGAACGCCCCAACGACGATGAGGCGGTAAACCGTTGGAAAGGTTTAAGTAGTACACTTCTTGCAATCTACTATATGTTACTATGATCATAGGGGCGCTTGTGTCGCAGTGGTCGGAGGCGCCTTGTAACACATGGGATCGATCCCTGCTCCGTATTAATATTTGTCTGCGAGGATAACAACACTGGCCCGATACATCGGTAGGCCACTGCGAGTCATTGTAAAGGCCGGATATGCATTCAATCGCCTCAATACGATGCTTAATGAAGTCGGATGCATTGCGCATCCCTCAGGGATCAACGCCGAGAGCTTTATCCTTAGCTTTTACTATTATCATATACATTGCTATGAGCATTTGGATGTGTTCTGCAGCTTCTGTTGGATGGTTTATATACAAGAAGTCTAGAGAATTTTCTGCGCTAAAACAAATCATTGGAAAGGAAACTACTTCTGTAGAGATTATGCCATCCGCAATGTTCCTTTCTATTCAGTAGTCGAGAGTGGATTACATTCTTTAGTGGACCTGTATGCGAGTGACTCATTCGGAATCGTCTTAAAAATTTGGTAAACAAAAGGACCATATTCGCCACTCAAAACTAGTGAACAATAACACTTCACGCTGCTTTGCAACTTAGCATCTCCGTTGACATCAGTCAATTACTTCATCGCCTTAGAAGAAAATGAATAGAGTTTACGAACGAAGACCAGATCACAGGTAATCTACGACTTACAATAACCATTTAATTCCTCTAGCACACCATGCACTATTATGAAATCCTCTATGGGAAACATGAAATCTGTCCCTATTCTCAAAAGAATGAATCTTCAGAGGGAAAGGATGAGTACAACGTCACTGCTCTAGCTTTATGATTTAAGCTTTCTGAACGCATACTTTGATACAGTGCCAACATCCTACACTAACATTTCTTTCTCTACTTAGACAACCACACAAGCACAGGTGTCTAAATCGACACTATGGTCAATTTCCATCAGAATGATGCCCCAAAATATTCCAAAACTCATGCAAATACCAGATGGATAACAGTATATAACAATCGTTCATTAAAATTATCGAAAAAAGAACTGCAAAAACAAGTAAACCACAGTCCCATAATGCAACCGGTCACTGAATGGAGAACACTGTTGGAGACAGAACCAACAGTAAGAGGACGGAGTACAAAAGAAATCCCTAATATTCACCATACACTAAAAGCAAAACATGGTGCAATAGAAATACGGGGAATGAGCTATTTAACAGAAGCGAGCCGCCGTTTGGTGATGTAATGATGACGATTTAAAGTACCCAAGAGAAATATTCAACTTACAGATGAATACTTCAACACTTTGGAACAATGCTATGAGTTAACGTTTCATCAAAGCTCTTATTATTACACTTCCTAATCCTGCCTTCGCACGCGTCTTTTTGTAATGGTTGGAGACTTCTTTGCGGACGATGCCGCTTCGTCTGCGGGCTCAATTTCCACCAAATCGGGCTCACTGAGATTCCCTTCATCATCCTAAATTTACACAAGCTAATGATGTTGAAAAGTAATAACCGCAAGGGAAAAAGTGAGAAATATAACTTACTTCGATGTCTTTCATAACCTTGTGAGCTTTCTGCAGAATTTTTGGTGATCCTTGTGAACTACGTTTTGACACCTAAAGTACCTCTGAAGAATATCAAGTACCGTAAAGTGAGTAAGAAATACTTACGTCCTCAATCTCAGCATCCTCTAGGTCCTTTTCCTCTTCATCATCCACAAGATTCGGCACCTACAGATACTATAATATGTGAACAAACAATAATGCAAAGTGATGCATCACCTCATCGTCAACAGTGACAGCATCAGTTTTCTTTCTCTGCCCAGTTGAAATCTCTGCATTTGACTTGCGTCCGAAGCAACACACACCAATCAAAATGATAGGAATGAGGAAACAGAGCACATAGACAACCCATAACCAAGGATACTCCTGAATAACAAGACTCATGGTGATCATGGAAACTCAACACGTATTCATTTAATCACGCATTTGGAGGTGAACATACATTCGCAGCGTCGATGATGCCCTGCACTATTCCCGCCCCTTTGCCTTGGCTTGCCGCAAACCGTGCGTCTTCAGCACGTCGAACGGTATACGTCTGTCGAGCAATGTCAGCTGCCAAATCTTCCGAATCACATACAAGAATATTATCTACAAGCAAAAACAACATATCTTCGCATTCAATAACACGACAACTAAAACCGATGAAAAAAACTACGCTCTTAGCTAGTAAAGAAACCACCTTTTTAACTTACCGAAAACGATATTCTGACTCATTGTCCAAAGTTCTATTCCAATTGCTGTGATAGGTGCAAGACCCTCAAAGGGTACGGGTTCGAAATAGCCGGGATTCTCAATTTGCCGTGGAGCCCACACACCACGAAAATTAGGATTTGGAATGCGTGGGCGAATCCATTTGCCCTGAAACATAGAATGTCAACAATGCATGAGATTCATGGTGGAGATACAGTGGTGATAATAAAAAGTACAAAAGAAACGCTCATAAGACCTTATACAGTGGGTTCGGAATGAGGGGCTTTTTCCACGGACCGCAACCGCTAACATGTTTACACGCTGGATTGTCAATCATTGGTGGTTCCCACTCTCCGTCCATATCGCTGTCCCAGTCACTTGGTTTCACCGCTTCCGGATCGGGGATCAACTCTGACTAAAGCATTCATTTTAAAATTGGCGAAAACGGACCAACGATTCAACTTTACTCAGTGAAAAAAATGTAGATATCGGAAATAGATTGTGCTTGTTACCAAATAATAGTACTAAGAGTCCGCGCATAATCAAAAATAAATATGATCTCCACAAAAATGATTAACGTTTTATAACGGTTTAGAAAAAACAAGTTCACAAAAACAAAACAAAAAAAAACACCGCAAAACGCAAGCATTTCTATGTCGAAACGTTTTCAGGCAGATAACAATGCACAAATTAAACGCTGAGGAATCAACCAACTTCGTCCTCAAGCCAATCGGAGGGTTTCACAGCATTTTCGTCAACCACTTCACGAGGTAGGTTCTCATCCCAATCATCTGGTTTCACAGCAGATTCATCGTCAATTTCAGCCCTGAGAATGAATGTTGCAACTAACATTAAAGTTACAAAATTGTCAGCATGAAGAACTCCGTTATACTGTAGATAGCATGAATACTAAGACTTTAACATTGCTCTAAGATTACCTGTCATCCCAGTCAACTGGCTTAGTATCGTGAGGGTCGGCGATCTCTTTGGGAGGTTGGAGTGGTGGAACAAGATCCTGCAATGCAAATGAAGAAAAGCGAAAAATTACAACATATCTATAGCTCAATAAACCATACGCTGAGCATATTTCCTCGAATCACTTCTTTCTGATCTACTGAGATAGTATACGCTCCATCTAAGTGCACCACTAAAGTGTAGAGATGCGTTTCGTGGTCATCCCAGTACGTAGAACCGATGTTTGAAGGTTGTTTGACGTGATACTCCTGCAGTAAGGCTTTTCAGAGCCCGCTAGTAAAACGACGTACGCGATCAAACTAACATCAATGGACCCATTTTTTGGATTCTTATAACGGAAAATCAAATGGACTTGGCCGTTAGCACCGCATTTGTCTGGACCAAACATGATAGTGTATGGAGTTTTGTCCTAGAAACACAAATTTTTCTTTTCGAAGCGAAATAAACACATAAGTATAACCCATTAATACACATGAAAGCACAACCTGGAAATTGGCGAGGTTCTTTTCGGCACCTTCACTCAATAACTTCACGTATCCTCCACCACATTCTTGTCCTTCTTCATAACGAACTTCGTACCTATATTTGAATTCAAAACTCATAATAGCGGTTTCCTGTAAGAAATGCAATGTTGGAAATAACTAGCAGTAAGGGAGAAACCTACTGTACTACTAATGCCTTCTCAGCGAAAGAGAATGGTCTATTGAACCTAGCAGCGATCGCATGATGACGAGCTTTAGTACGCACAATGAGACCATAATCACCTTCGATAGATAACGCAGAAGGAGTACCAACTTCCCATTTACCTGTAACATTGATGCAGTTATACAAAAAAAAACTAGTGAATTATACAAAAAAAAAACTAGTGAAGACTTTAGAACTACATACAACCATGAAAATATACCATCATATTTAGCGATTTCCTCCCCAACTCCCTCTTTCTTGGCCGTACTTACAATCCATCGCTTACCAATAACATTTGGCGTTACAAAAAACTCAGAAAAATGAGGCACAAACGAGAGCTTTGGTGCCACGAACTTCGAAGGAATAAAAGAAGCCTGAAACACTCCCATTTTATAAGAGGAAACTGCGTTAACTAATATTATATAACAGATCTGCCTATGTTAGAAACCTACGTTAGAGTCACTACGTTTCATCGATATACGGTTGAACCAATAAAACTGTGATATGGACTTTCCGTCTCAACTAAGTCAAACTGAATTCTATTCCCATTTATGACTAAACATATTTCTACATACGCCCGTATGTAAGTTGGCAAGTAAAGACTGTACCTTACACTCCGACGGAATCAAAAAATCAACGCCAAGTATCTGAGAATTCACACAGCGGGCGGTCTAGGAAGGCCACCGGAAAGTTTTACCTTTATTTTGAAGCGGTTTGACAAGCAAGCTTTGAGAATAGAACAGCAATCTTCCTATGCGTACAGTTTCACCACAGGTCTGACTCAAAAATTGCTGGCTTTTTTGCATTCCGTGAATAAGGTGCAATGCACAGCTCTAGAGTGTAACAAAGACAAACTGATGATTTGAAGGTGTTCACTACATGATGTAACGATTCATGAAATTACAAGTGACACTTATCACCAGGGAATTATATCAGATCAATGTTTAACGTTTTGTTTTCTGCCTTCTATAAATTTCATGGCAGGTTACTAAGCGGAATACAACCACAACGTTGCTGAGATATTTGCAAAACTCTGGACCGCAGGTGTCTATGGTGGGGAACGAACGCGCTATTGTCCTTTCCGGGGAGTAACGCGTTCACCACCACACCATGCGGGTCCTTTGTTTCGCACGTCTCTCAGCTATTTCTATCGATCTTTTTGCCACAGCAATCACCCGTCAGCGGGGATTTGCGCTCCCCAGATCAACCCCCGCATGGTGTGGTGGTGAACGCGTTACTCCCCGGAAAGGACAATAGCGCGTTCGTTCCCCACCATAGACACCTGCGGTCCAGAGTTTTGCAAATATCTCAGCAACGTTGTGGTTATATCAGATCAGTTAGAACGCCATAAAAATTTATTGGGTAAAACCGGAGCTTCACTGACTAAATTAGGACTTTGTAGACTGATAATTTTAATAAAAATATGAGAAAGTAAGTATGGCCCAACAATGATTTCCTTACAATGAAACGTCCATCAAAAGTAGTACTCATCTTATATGTACTGAAAACTTTAGAGAAATATCAACCTCTATTCCCACCTCTATTCACCCAACATAAATTTTATAACCCATCGACTAGTGTGTCCCACAAAAAAAAAACGAAATACTAGCAGAAGCTATATCAGAAAAGAAAGTTATCTTACTTAATTACTACCTTGTTATCTAGAAAACCAGACATTTTCTCAAGATCTCAGCTCATCTGACTGTGTTCACTTAAAAAGACCTACACAATATGAAGGATGATAAAAGAGTGGAGGACGGTCACAACATCTGATATATTAAAATCAACCGTTATAAACCGAAATAACCACAAAGCCTCGTCACCTTTTCTTCTACAGTCTCATCATCAGCACAACAAGCTATCAGCAATGAAGCAAAACAACACCAGAACACCGTCTTCAACCACGCCAGCAGCATCAGCACTGAAATAAGGTCTTGTAAGGGCATAGCGCAAGTGAGTTCGTAGTATAATCAAACATTTTCGGCAAAACCAACGAGCATCAACCATTATCCACACAAGAAACGAAAGTTACGGTGCTGGAGGACCACCTTTACATAACGATTATGTTTTGAATCAATGTCGAACAATTCCAAGAGAGAAATACTGTTCAGTCATACGAAGTGCCATCTCTTGAGTAGCGGAAGCAGAACTGGATAACGTGCACGACAGTAATGAAACAAACACAAAATGAATCCAACGTCTCTACACGGTAGGTGAGGATAACCCACGTGGAAACACGAAACCAACTTCTCCGACCGTCCGAAACATGTCGCCGAGCTCTGGACGCGTTCTCGTGGGTGGATTACGCGACTTCGCACACGGCAGAACCTAACCGGGTCGCGCGGCGCGGCGTGTTCGCACGCTTGCAAGTCGCTATTGGAAATCGTGAGCCGGGTCAGCTCGTACTGTCCAAGCATAAGCACTGGTACTACGAAGACTAGGCTAACAGTGTTAGTTAGCACTTTTGTACAAATACTTAAGAAGTTGCTCGACCTATATTCAAGTGTTAAGTTGTAAAACTACAGATTTCAGTACATTTAATCCCTGAATGTAGGACGAAATTCCGCGCGCAGAGCAATCCGATAGCTCAAGCCGTCGACCACATACAGCTCTAGTGAAGGTTAACAAAATGTTGCAGATATTTAGAAGCATCTGAAAACCTAGCTAACGATATGATATACAATTTTGGGAGTGGTAGTAAAATAAATGATATAGAAAGTGGAAGCGACACTGAAAAAGATGGAACGTCTGATGGCGTAGGTCCTTCGAAATTCACGACTGATATGTGATATGGCCAATGCAGATCACTGGCTGACAAAACGAAGGAGACAGGAGCATACCTCAGCACTTTCAAAGAAGGAAAAACACGATATATTTATTTACATGACCTTATAAACTGATCCTCTTAAGCCGATGCGACGTTGGCATAGGTCTTCGTTATTGTTGTCGTTGCTGTTGATATTGTTGGTCGATGGATGATGTTTCAGCGATTTTACCTTCTCCAGAGCCGTGCTGTTACGAGTGAGAGTCCCGCTCGAAGCTAATAAGATCAGAGACGATATGTTCGCCAAGTGGAAGAAGTGCGAGACGAAGGAAAACTTTTGTGCTAAATATTTGGAGGACCACCTCTGGAGGAGAATAGTGAGCGGGCTCTGAAGAAGGCGAAATCCGCCGAAACGTCAGCCTAATAAGATCAGTTTATAAGACCATATAAATAAATATACCAACTATCTACGCCGAAGTTTATAGAAAGTCGGTCTTTTGAAAAACGTTTTTGCGAATGAGCCATGTACAGGCAGATGTGACGATACACCATGGCATGGCATTGGTCATCAGCTTTTCCCCCATCACATTCATTGTCCGACTCACTCTCTTCCCCCCAGTTCCAGCACATCCTGACCACTTCGCACACCTATTTGTTATGTTTCCTCAGGTTTGGGACGCATACGAAATACAGGTCATAAGTTTGACGCGCGAAGCGAAAAATTAGAATCTAACCACCTTGACCGAGAAGATGCACTTTTCCCTTGGATGGAATGAAAGCAGCTGCTGTTTTTATCTTTGTGAAACATGCAAACAAGTCTTGTAATAGACATTCATATACGGTATTATTGCTGCATCTCATTTTTGAATGCTTTCGTTATCTCCAGTGATACTTCTCTTAGTATTCGATTGATTTTAGGCTAGCTGAAATGACGGAAACGAATGGGAAGAAAACCAAGTAACAGAGGACATGGAAGAGCCATATCGTTTTATTAAATGAGTTCAAACTTGGTCGTAGTGCCGACGACACAACAACTTGTAATGTCATCGAAGCATGGGGTCGGTTTCGTAACGGAGATATGGGTCGTGATAACAACAGAGGTTGTTGGCACATATCATGAGTTGACAACGACTATCTGTAGACGACAATCAGAGCTTCGCGTCTCCCTCGGGCTTCCTTAACTGTTTCGGCGAGATTGGAGACGATTCGCTATTTCTCATTCAATAATTGTTCACAGTTTTGATGATACTGGAAAGGTGAAGAAGCACCGAATTGTGCTTGTACTCAAATGCACAAACGGTACCGAAATCGTCATGCCTGTCCTGTGCTTTTTCACGCTCCGGAAACGAAAACGATCTCTCCCTTGATCGTGTTGTCACATAGGACGACGTTCAGTGTATCCTATGTGACAAACGACATGCAAACAATGATTGTTCGATTCTCTTGCAGGACAACACTTGGTTATATGCGGTACAACTAATGTTGCAAAAATTAAGAGCTGAGATATGGGACCTTGCCCTGGACCTGGACACCCACCGTACTCATTGGACGTTCTGCTAATCATTGCTTTTCAAGCATATTTGAAACTTTTCCCTGACGAAATCTGCAAGTTTTCCAAAAAATATCAACAAACTCATTGCTTTCAAATATTCATGATTCCGTATTGCACGGAAGCTTGTATCCCACTAGCAAAAATATGACGTGCTAACGGTTTCTGTTCTAATAAAGACGTCTTCAATCCAGTTATAGCATGTCAAAGCTACCGTACAAAAACTGACCACTGGTTCCGTTCCAACTAAGTAATGGAATTCCCACTTTCTCAAGCCTACACATCTTTTCTTCCTTTTTGAAAAACGTTTCCTCTCGGCCTATTTCTTTCGCTCTTTTTTAAAAAATCCACAACCCCGATTTCATAACTACTCCAGTAGTTTTTGATGGTCATATCCCAAACTGACTTACGTACCAGAAAACTAGAAAAACTTCACACACCTCAAATTATCAGTTCCTCAAATATGCCGTTTATCGCAAAATTACTAATAGTTAGTGGAACATGTCCTGAAAATGCTGTTCCCCCACAGTAACAGGGAAAGGAGCCACCTACGTCTAAAACTGTACTGCACGACAGAGGTTCAGGTTTGATCTCCCTAGCAGACATTTCAATCCGGAATGCCAACTAAAGGTTAGCCGATTTCTGGAACCGTTGCCATTCTGCCATTCATTAGCAAATCATGATAACCTTGGATAGCCTAGCAAGATATTCTCACCAACTTGCAAACTTAAATGACCGTCTTCACTTGTTGTGCGGGTCTAGAATAACCACCATTTTTTCTGAGTTTTGCTGGTTTATCCATTGTGGTTCCTTGGAGTCCTGAGGACTGCCAGGACAAGGTCTGCTCCAGGTCGTCGTCATCATCACGGACCTTGCGCATTAGAGGGAGATTTTCCCACCTTGCGAAGAGTTTGATACCAGGACGATGGTGGATTCTGGTACTGGTTTATTCTTAGCTGGGCCTCCTGATGGAAACGCCGGACTCCTTCTCAACTTGGGTAGCCCTGACAGGTAGATGAGTTCACCCGCTACATCGCAGCCCAACACCCAGGAACACCTCCCAGCCATGATGAGGCGGTAAACTTTTGGAAAGAGGAGGGTTTTCTAGCTCTCAAGAATCAAGGTAAATAAAACTTTGCCCAGCTAAAAATTATCGCTTACGTGAAAATAAGTGGTGCAGTAAAAACTTGAATGGGAAGTCCATTTGAACCGAAATCAAGCTTCTGGTGAAAAAAAAAAGAAACCGATAAAATTTTGAAAAATTAGGCGTTCTATGAGGTGAAATAACTATGACCAACATAAGAATAGCTTAGCAAAACGTCATAGAATCAAGACAATTGCCTGAGGTTTAAAAATGTTAAGATAATGTTCCGTCTTAAGGAAAGCTGCGTCCAATACGCTCATAGATACCTCTTCAGGACAACAACCACACTGAGTGCAGGCGAAGCCATCGTCGATGTTTAATTCATTTTTATTTCGATCTTTTTAACTGTTAACAAAGAAAATATAACATCAGTATATGAACAAAGAGTGAAAACAACAACTGAAAACACGTGGAAGAAAACTGAATGGGACGATGATGCTCTCAACGAAACGGAGCGAACGAGCACTAAAGTCTCGTGGAGCATAAGTTGTCGATTATCATAATTACTATAGAGTCACTAACTACAGAGCAGTAACGGCTACTATCACATGCCAGCATGAGAGCGGAAGCACATCCGTCTTTTGTACATTAGGAATAAAACTTATACAACACAGCTGTGAAACCTAAACTCACACAGATAACAATAACATGCGTTTCTTCGGAAGCGATGGTGGGCTCTCAAAGCTATTCAAAACAACGCCACGGAAAACAAATATCACAAATACTGACAAAACCTATTATGCAGGATGATATTAGCAAGTTATGCGACTAACAGTTACACATGCAATACTGATTAAAACGAGAGATAAACAATACTTAGTAAACAAGCGACCGCTCGGGTGAACATTCGGGTACTGTTCATCCGTTCGGGTACTGTTGAAGTACTACCAAATATACGCAATGCATTAGCAATCTTGTAGCAAACCCGATAATGCAAATACACACTTTTAAATACTATGCAGAACCATCGTCTCATATACATCGAAAAACTATAAATTGCCAGCTAGGGGGAAATAATGATAATGAAATAATGAAGAGCAGAAAAAAACGCACAGGACAGCTCCGATGTAGAGGCAACAGTATACCGTATGATAAACAAACTACAGCGCAAGATAATTCACAAGAGGTGGGGTAGGATAACTCACAGTGTTAACGAATAAGACTTACGAAAACATCCCGAAGGGAAATAAATGCATATATTATAAACAACAAAACTTCTAAACCTAAAGGGATCATACTGATTGGTGTTGGTCGCATTTCAAAATAGTCAACCCTACATTACCACTACCATAAGCACTCCGCATATCAGCCACCAAATACATGTTCTAAATATCTTAACTTCATTGAAATCATTCTCAAAACACAGTGTCATTCAAAAAATGCGGGTAAAGATGAAAAAACGGATAACTCTTTCAGAGCAACGCGAAAGCACGAACTAAAATCTAAAGGAAGGCACTAGAAACTGAGTTCTCGAAGGATCTAGGAAAAATTGCTGATATATATCTGCGCTGTATCGATCGGAAAGAGACGATTGATCGTATTTTTAAATAAAGCACCAAGGGAAATTACTGAAACTTGGATAAATTAGGCTCCTTAAAGTATTCTTCGTCTCACAGAATTTTCGAATAGTACAAATCAAGATACTTTGGTCGCCGTTACAGATTTTTGCTAGCATATTTATATGTTATTTTAAACTCCTCCAGCACCATCCCATAAAAAAACTTATTGTTGCACTATCGTCTACCTACGATTTACAGCACTGTGACACAAAAATATTGGCTTTGCCTCTCGTTTAAGACGATCTTACTTAAAAAAATATGTTAGGTGGATAAAGTGAAATTGTTCAATAAAACAAGACCAACATTAAGCCAAGAAACAATGAAATTCAGCATCCCTCAACACTGGTAAGGTTAAAATATATAAACTTAAAAGAGTCATTCAAAGCACACAGATGAGGTCGACGACAAGGAATCCGTAAAGAAGCAGTAATCGGAAACGAACACTTCAAAAATTCGAACAAAAAACCTGAAAACAGCAAACATCTATTTAGTAAAAACTCCACAGAACAATATAATTTGATAAATTTAAAGCCATACGAAGATAACAACTAATGACGCGGAATAACAGATGGGGTAGTTGACAGTTCTCTGAATGCCGCCTCGAGACACCTAGAATGTTCAGAAGGAAATGAAGATTGACTTCAAAACGATAGAACAAAATTTCCGCTTTTATAGTGCAAAAAGCTATACCGTCTTAGATCACCATATGAAACAACAATGAAATTGTAACCATCACGCGACACAAGTTGAACTTTTTCATTCACACCAGCGTCAAGCTACAATAAATAGGCGTCAAAATGTTAGGAAATAAATGAAAACCATGGTTTCAGAAAATTTCGACTTAAAATCGAAAATGACAAAGAAATGACGAGCAAATGAATTTGGTGGTATAAAATGGAGATTACCTGACCTTGTTAAGACACTGCACAATGTGCGCCATATCCATCCAAGGTTTTCCACTTTCTGTCACCTACACATCGGTTATCCATGACAAGGACTAACGAGAACTACACAGAGACCTTACCTGATGGAATACGTAATCCCTGAATAGCTTTATAAGAAATCGATCCCCCGTTTCAGACCATGAGGGATCCATATTGTGCCTGTAAAGGAGAACAGATGAGGATAAGAGATTACCACACAATAACAATTTCATTGATGAACTTTGAAAAAACACTTACTCTGGGCGTTCAACGATGGTGTTTATCTTGGAAAGAATACGAAATAAACGACCATTCTCCAGCTCCTAAAATAAAGCGGTATTTTCAAATTACCTTAAAGCGTTTATAAGATCCACATCCACCGCGATGTGTTCTTGGTCGCGCACTTCCGACCAGGCAAATGGAGTTAAACCCAATTACTCTGTATCAAATCGATGGCTTCGCTACTAAGGATAACATACACGTCGAATGGTATTTGACACACAAAACAAATTACAACGTGAGCTTTTGGAGGATCCACGTGCCTCTATAAATCTCGCGATAATTTCGATTTTTACTCCACAGAATGAGCCGATGAGAAGTACTCTGTTTCTGATGCTCTTAAACTTCGAAGCTCCTCGGTGGGTTAAAGAGTGTGTTTCGTCAATAGTCTTCACACAATTTATCTTTGGAAATATCATTGTTTGCATAAAACACGTGTGGCATCCACAACAACTACACATTTTACAAACACTATATACTTTTCAGATGATTACTGGAAGCACTTAAATATAAATATCTTCGTTTTAATTACCTAATACATAGAGAAGTCATATGTTGATAATCTCACCTCCAGATTTTTAATCCAACAGGTCTTTGTAGGGACATAGGTAGGAGTAGACGTATGGACACAATCAAAACAAAGATAATTCGAGCAGAACTGAATCTTGAAAACAACTTCGATTTTCTGCAGACCCTCAAACTGAATACCCGATATGTTCACTAAAGTGAGTAGTCGGGATACGACTTAGATAAACACGAACCGTGCATAAACCATAAAGAAGAGCATGTCAATCAAATACGAAATTCTCAGAAACAAGCATTCACCTAAGGGAAAACTCGTATAGCATTTAACTGTGAACAGATAACTTCGGTCGAAGAACGCTTGAAGTACGTCACACTGGAACCGACGGATTAGAATAAAACAAACACGGTGAGAGGCTGCCCGAGTTTATCATGAAGAACAAAACCGTTCATGGTAACTCGCACTTCCAGAGGTCTTCCTCTCAACGTTGGACATTGGAGTTCCCATTGGAAAATAGCACGAGCAAACAGATACCATCATAGTAAATCAAAAGTTTTGCCTAACTGATATCGTTGTTGTCCCAAAATTCTACACGAGATCAGACCATCGCCTCCTTCGTACAAGATTTCACTTCCTGAGGAAAGAAGAAAAAGCCGCTAAATTTAAAAATGAAACCCCAGATCTACCATAAACTGGAATTTACTCAGTTCATTAGTAGGCGTTAGGATGATGCCGTTCTCGATAACATCGAGGAAGAATACGCTCAACTTATTCAACATTTTCATGTTAGCGCCATGAAAGCCGAGAGTTCGAAAGTCACCAACAAGCGTTTTTCTTCAGAAACAATCGAGCTGATACGCCAGTGTAGGTAGAAGCGCACGAGCTACAGGCAACCGCCTACTCAAGTCCGAATGTGCGAAACAATGAAGATAGGCGATAAATGATTTTGAAGAGAGAAGAGCAGCAGTCGATGTTGAAGCTGCAAAGGTTGGGAAGAGAATTCGCAAAGCCTACCAAAACTTCGCCAAACACAAAACCAAGATGATTGCACTTTGATGCTCAGAAGGAACAGTTACAGCTTCCAGAAAGGCAAAGAAGAAAATCATTTACAACTACTACTCGGATCTCATCAATATCCACGTCTTCTGCCCTTATATGAAATAAAAGAGTAACGGATATGTCGCCCCATCGGTTCTCTCTTCTGAAATCCGACGTGTTATTTCGTCGCTGAAGAATCGAACAACGCCGAGTCTTAACAAGATAAAATGTAAACATTTGAAGAACCTTCCGCCAGTCATAATAAACACACTGGCTCGGCTCATCAAACATTACCTGTTAGAATTCAAGCTTTCCAGTCAGTAGAAGACCAACCATATCGTGCTACTGTTTGAGAAGGGTGGGCTCCACGATATCGGCAGCTATCGCCCAATCTGCGTGCTGTCTGTCGTATACAAACATTTCACTCGAGTCATCCTAAACAGGATTGACGGAACACTGGACGAAAAAGATCCATGGGAATAATCACGATTTCGAAAAGAATTCAGTGCGATGGAGCACACCCGCACGATAAGGATACTCATTAAGGTATTGCAAGAGTACAAGAGACCGCTTTATCTCACGTTCATCGATTTAGGGAAAGCTTTCGTCTCAGTTGAGATAAAGCAGCCAAGGAAGCCCTGGATAGTCCGGGCGTCATTACTCAAAGATTTCTTTCAAAACCTTTACAAAAATTTTACAGCCAAAATATAACCATTTTATAACGATATTAACATCGAATTCAAAAGGGAGAGTTAAAAAGGCGATACCGTCTCACCAAAATTATTTACCTCCACCCTAAGAACGTCATTCGAGCACTGAAATGGGACAACATGGGAGTGGAAATCGATTGTCGGCAATTAAACCATCTTCGCTTTGCTTATGACATCGTACAAATAATATAAGCATTAGCCAAGCGGAAAGAATGCTTGCCGGCTTAGATAACACCTTTGGAAAGATTTTTGTACGACCAAATCTCATAAAGCGATATTCATGAAGAACGCGTTGGTTACCCCATTCACGCTTAACGGAATGAATATCTCCGAACGAATGCTTCTGCTTCGTCTATCTACGTTGGGAAAACATTATGACTTGTCTACAGAGTTGAGCAGAAGGAAATGGACACCTCGGGGAGTTTTCAAGAGCATCGAGGATGTTAGTGAAGAGAACAAAGAACGGCCAACTCCATGCCCACCTTTTCGACTCCACGATTCTTTCTGCTGTAACGTAGCGTCAAAAATCAGGTCGCTATGTAAGCAGAATAAAAGGCCATTCAGAATGCCAGAACGTGCAATAGAAAGGATGTTATGAGGAACATCCTGCTCCTTGCAAGCGAGAAAGGATATCCTATGCTCCAAACTACGTCAATGGTCAAAAATCAAAGCCGTTCTATACGGCAAACTTTCGAAGATAAGGTGGGCCGGACACGTAATGCCCATGAACGACAACTCATGGACAAAGGCCGATAGTGGGCGAATTCCTCGTGATATC
This sequence comes from Angiostrongylus costaricensis, assembly GCA_900624975.1. Taxonomy (NCBI): domain Eukaryota; kingdom Metazoa; phylum Nematoda; class Chromadorea; order Rhabditida; family Metastrongylidae; genus Angiostrongylus; species Angiostrongylus costaricensis. The sequence continues at coordinate 243,336 of UYYA01003879.1, read as the reverse complement.
GAACGCAGAGGGAGAAAACCACCAACCCGATCATAAAACCTCTTCATGTAAATCACAGAAAAAAGATGTGATACTCAACGAGCTCGTACGGCGAGCAGAATCCACGCTGCTTGTGCACGTGACAGAGAGAAATGGAAAATTTACTGGTGCCTGTTGTAGTCAGTTGACGACCAACAGTACGACGAGTGATAGATATCTTCCATCAGACAAAGAACACAATGAGGGGCATACCATCAATTCAACAGAACTGAATTTTTGCGGTCTCCTCATCGGTACATAATGAATGCTGCATGTCTAGTTACCTTTTATGAGCAAATTGGTCAGCTAGATTCCATTCTATGTCTCCTATTTGAATTATTTTGTCCGAATCAGATGTGCCGCCTAAACAGCACTAGGACCTTGCAAACGCATTCGTTTTGAAGAGCCTTCTGATTCTCCTGCATTTTTTACTGACAAGTCCGACAAATAGACTTGCACAACACATCTTAGAGAAAACAACTTGCTCGGTCTGTAAACTGGAGATGAGTTAACAGCTTGAAAAACGTTCCTCTTGTCTTGGGACCCATTGAAATTAGATCCACGTGCGTTACGTGAACTATGAAAATGCCTTGACCGTGGCAGCCTAAGATTTATCGTCTGAAGAAACAGAATGACGAGTCTTTTCATGTCATCAACATTAGTCAGTATCAACCATTGCTCCCGTTCATGTCCGCATCTGTTTTTCCTGCTCATAATGAGTTTCGTCAACCGTTCTCACATTTCTCTTGAAACTGCCATAATGTTTCATGCTGACGTGCAAATCGAAGTCATACAAAAATATGAAGAACACTAGAATATATTTTATATATGTTGCGAAGCCGATTATCCAAGTTTCGCGGCATAGTAGCTGGAGGTGGATAACTTTTTTCATCACAAATAAATAAAAATTGTTGGAAAGAAAAATGGGAAACCATATATTAGAACGAACACAGACACATACTGTAAAACGTACAAGCAAAAAATTTAAAAAAAGAAAAAACAAAGGAAGTACAAAAACCTTACGAAAAGAACAGAAGTGCAGGGCGAAAAACACAAAAGAAACTTGCTTACACTCTTTTTTTCTTGATAGAGAGAGAGAGAGGAACGGGTAAGGAGTAATTTCGGACAAAGCGCATTGAGTGCAGTGCACAATGCGCAAGGCAGAAAAAAATTCACTTCTTCATGTCGCAGCCTAGCAAAAATCGTTTTTTATCTTCGAGGATGTGGTAAAGGAAAAGTAATAGGTGGAACCATTCTCATTAGCAGCAAGATATACAACGGTCATATGACGCCTTAAACAAAGGTTGACAAAAAAAACCAGCACCAATGGAGTAGAATCATCACCTTGCTAAGTTCATTTTCTAGAATGTCATTCCGGATTTGTGCACTCTCCAACTGCGAATAAAAGCGAGCTCCAATCATAGGCATGATCTCGTTTATTGATTTACGAGTAGGTTGTGGAGATAGCAGGTAGCTGAATATGAATAATAGTTGAATAAACACAAATCTAAGTCTGGAAAAAAGTTAGTCAATGCCATTTAGATTTATAACGGTTGAGTTTAGTAATGAGTCATTTATTTGCTTCCCATTCAAGTTTTTCACCCGATGTTTTCCTCCAAAATCGATTCTGACAGATTAAATCCTGAAACCTACAGTGCTCAATACTGGTTCCAGAACAGCGACCGTTTAAACGAAGCTTGTGCAGTCCATTCTTCTGGAATAAGTATCAACAACCGTGGTTCGATTGTGGAAAACGGTCCGATCGATTCAAATAGCGATTGCACAGTTTCAGTGTCACATCAGATCAACAGCGACGTCACAGTTGGACACTCACGGCATCAGAAGCCATGTTAAGTCGGACTTAGAGTCGTCTTCTTGCTTTGTAATTAATGTCTCGTTGTTCTGCCTTTTCAAAACTTAACGCACAAATATCAAAAAACCTTACCATATTTGTTTTTACACTGCACACTACTTCAAACCACATGTTTCCGTCAACAATTTGTGTTTAATGAACTGAAAAAAGCAACTCCAAATGAGTTCGTCTACGAAAGGAAACTTCGGCGTCAAGCTGAGAAAACAGCAATACTAACGTCGTATATGGTCAAGAAGTCTCCAATAAACAATAATTTGTTTTGATTTCCACGATAGAGAAAGAGAGAAGACTGAGCAGGATTTGATTACTCGTTGCCACACGAGGACATTAACTGATAAAGTTCGTCACGTAATGAATTTCCAAAGGAACTGCAGGTTATAGAAACATCTCAATCCAACTAAAAATCCAAACAGAAGTAAATAAATTGGTGCCCTATGGAAGACAGTGAAGTGACAAAAAAATAGCCTTTATTAAAACAGATTCGAACATTCTAACAAAACCATACGTTTGCAGATCGCACTGTGATACGCGACAGAAAGTGGATTTTGTTCGAAAGATTAAACAACTAGTATTTCCTAATGGATATCTATATCAAAATGAAGTTCATCCTTGGTCGACAGTAAGTGTGAATCAGCTCGATAACCTCTTGAATCATCGCGAAAGCAAAGTGTTTATCATGAACTACAAAACTGATCACATCTAGAATCAAATTTCCCCGGTCTGAATAGGACTAACGTATAAACGTAGTAATGCAAATACGTACTCTGACATAGTAAAAAGATTCAACGTGTTGTAACAAAGTTCAAAAATTGTATTATGGTTATATGAAGTAAGCTGGGAGATAACCAATTTCTCATTCGAGACTGAACTTTCTATCTCATTTATGTAACATGCTTTAAAAACAAACCTTCGTTCTTACAGCATGAAGACAATTTCAGTACTCTGCCCCGTTATTCAAATAGTATGTCAAGACGTAGACGTATAGACAATTTTAGCAACAAAAAAAAACAGAAAAAAACACGAATTCATTACGGTATAAATCATTTATGGTTATATATGGTTATTTATGACTATATGGTTATATGAAAACATAACAACAAAGAGAAGCGTGTAGTGCTGCAGCTACATGGATCACACAATAAACACACGATCGGTCACTGGTTCGACACCGCGCCCACGGCTCACAAAGCGACTTGTCTGGGAACAACGCAGCATTGACTTGATCGATCAGTAAGACACCGTAAGTCATTATATGGGCAAGGCAAGATACTTAGGAGTTTGAGTAAAGTCGAATGTTCTACACTCTTCATCCTTCATGGCACTCAATGGTGCTTTAGAATGGTGGAATAAAGGAGAAAACTTAATGGGAGGGGGAGGGGGAAACGACTATGATTCCACTTAGACAATCGATGTACGTGTACTAATTACAATTACTTGCAAAAATGAATCAGACGAAATAGAAATAATAAAAACTAAAAATAAAGCTTTCGGAGTCGATCAATATCTAAGGGATGCGTCGTACATATTAGACTTCATCAAGCACCTTTGGAGGTGACTGAATGCATATCTGGCCTTTATAATAACTCATGGTGGCCTACCGATGTATCGAACCAGTGCTGTTATCCAACCTAACAAGTTATGTACCAATCTGCCAACTCCGCAAGAATGGAGGTCTTGGTGAGCCTGAGGCGCAGGGATCGATCCTAAGTGTAATGCAGGACGTCTCTGACCACTGCGCTACACACGTCTCTCAAGAGATAGAAGTGATGATAATAGTAATAACATAACGAATTACCTTATCAAATTTTTCATGTCACTACTGTAATGACTTGATACGTAAGACATGCTCTGTTGTACAAGATCACGACGCGCTGAAAACGCACTTCCAGTTGCTAACGCCAGAAGAACGCGACCAAAAGCATGAAGGTCCTCCAGCTCAACAACAAAAGTATTGTCACAAAGTCAATATCTATTTCAAAGACAACTGCACCACTAAGATGAAAACCTGTAACTGCTGAACTTGAGTGTCAGGAGTGAGAAGGTCAGCCACACCACCACAGTTGAGGAGAATCTTTAAAATGTGTTGCTTTAATAAATTTCATAACGGTTTTCTCTTAAAATGGACTCGATTATATTGTTCGAACTCTACCTTACTCTTGCCATGAACAAGAATTTTGGAAAGATCAACGCATCTCGATGCCAATCCATTCGCATGAACAGCCCTTAACGCGGACGACAGCTGAATCACGTACGACCAAAGCAACCATTCAACAACTCCGGCACCTTGTTGCAACTGAGTTGAGGAAAAACCTGGCAGCTGACTTGACATCTTCGCCCCAGCTGTAAAAGTGGCTTTGGCAAGTAACCTAGAAATCTTTACAACTATGCATAAGAGCCTTCTGAAGGTGACGCTGAAAGGAAACACTAAACTATTTAATCTCGAGCAATTGAACCACAGGAAACAGATGGGACGTACTTATTCCATCAATGAAACCGCTTCCAAGCATGCGACCAAAGTGACGAGTTCTCAGTGAGTCTGCCAAGGGGTGATAGTCGTAAACGAGTACAACGGCTAAATCAAATGAATCCCTACGTATTCACAGCACGCTGAAATCCGAATGAAATTTCTTCAAAAAGCATTTGATCTTCAAAAACTTAGAAACCTAGAGACTACAATAATTTAGTTACAGAACGGGTATTTACAGACATTAGTAATTCGGAAAAAAAAATGGCAATGAAAGCCAAATAAGATGGAGTGTTGAAAAAATGTAAGGAGAAGAACTTGGTAGAACCAGGAAAAGATAAATGCAAAGTCAAATCGTTCTACAAAAAGTAAATTCTCATCTGTAAGCATAGCAAATACAGGGTTGTTCATGAGAGCTACACAGTTCTGTTGAAACAGTCATACTTGAAATTGGGGAAACTCAAAACACAGGGAAACGAACTCACAATTGTCACCGAATGCTTTGCAGTTCACAATAACTTCACGTAGCTGAACGACGTTCACATGTACGAGCTTCTTCCACGTTTCCAAGGGTTGCAATTGTTTTGGACAGGATATACGGAAAGCTTAAAGAAGCATCTCGAATAGCTTTTCAAAACTAAGATCATTATTGGGTACTTCTTTTGCAAATAAAAAAAAAACAATCACAGCCTCAAAACTACCATGCAGCCTTCTTATGCAATATGTTACGCCATCACGAACAGAAATTGCCTTGTAGACAGACTGAGTTGCATGGTGCTGATTGATTTGTTCTAATGGAACCAACTGATTCAAGTGCTCGACCTAGAATCAGTTCGTATTTTTCACATTGCACAGAAAGGCAGATTCCCCATATCAGTACAAAAAAAGTTGTGGGAACTCCCAGGACAATGTTAGCCTTGCTAAAAAGCATTTCAAATAAAATCGTAGTGGGATAAACTGTCGCAACGAATATAACTCTAGCCGAACACCTGTTGTGGCAGATCTGGATAAACGGTTGGATCAGCGCGGGCCTCCATAGCCAATTGTCGGTGGACAAGTTCCTTAAATGTGTTTTGGAAAAGAACTGTTATAGGAATGCCACTGCCCATACACACGAGGCACAAATATTACCATCTTAACATCCGGTGATATGAATTGAGACATATTGTTGGCACCCTTTGCTCGGAACTTGCCAATATGTGGAACTGGACCTTGGTACGAAAAGGTACCATTTGTATTCTGGAATAAAACCTAAGGTAACGAGCTAAAATCTACCGTAATGGAGTAATCGAATAGAAGTACTAAATCAGTTGCTGCTTGGTTGATGAGGCGACAATGGAATGACCATGAAGCTATGATCAGTTCTGTGGATTTCACGTTTGCTGGACCAATGAGGAGTCTTATTAAGCAATATAACTTCAAATATACTTGATCAAGTACTTCCCTAACCAAACATGAAAAGACTCAAGCATTTTCCACATGAGCTTATTTGCTTGTTAATCTGATATATGCAATTAACTAGCTAATGTGCATTCTAAAGAATTTCTCTCATTGGTTGAGACAATAGGGAAGAACTTCAACTTTAAATAAGGAAAACCTTTGGTCAAATAAGCTTAAGATCAACACAACCGACTTTAAGTTCCGAAAGGAGGAGAAATTACCTGAAACCACCGTAAGTAAAAATATCACACAACGATCTCTTGCCATCACACCAAGCGTGCAATAACTTCATGACCAGTACAAAGAACTTCATGACAAATTAGAGGAAAATTGGTGTTAAAAATAGCCCAAATATCTTAAATAAGATTATAACCAACATCATGTATATAAAAAATAGTGCTAGGAAGTCTGAGATAGATACCTGCGGAAGTTGATGACAAACCATAAGGAATTACTAGATGTTAAGTAATAAATAAACAAGCGAATAAGCCTTACAACAACAGTGTGGTTTTCCGGGACTCCATTATCAGGCACCGACACACTGCTTACACGTGAGTTCCCTCCATTAGAGTCATCCGTGCTCAAGGGTTGCGGCTTTTGGTGTGGATAAAAATACGTTGTCCCGCCATGGTTTTCCTGAATACTGCCGACAAATTCTTACAAAACATCAAATTAACAGTGAGAATCGCTACCAAAAGTGCACCATATACAACATTATGAGAGGTTAATGTCAGATTTCGACTTTCTTAAAACTTTATCGAGTTGTCCTCCCAACGGTTTACCGCCTCATTGTGGCTGGGAGGTGTTCTTGGGTGTTGGACTGCGATGTACAGCAAGGGGATTCGTACCCCCTGCAACGTCTCCCAAGCTGAAAAGAGGCCCGGCGTTTCCAACAGGAAGCCTAGCTAAGAGTAAACCAATACCAGGATCCACCACCGCCCTGGTATTAAAGTCGCATTGTGGCAAATCTCCCTCTGATCCACAAGGGCTGCGATTGCCTGTCGCGGTGACGACCTGGGGCAGACTTTGGCCAGGCTGTCCTCGGGATTCCAGGGAATCACAATGGCATAACCACCAAATCTCGAAAAAATGGTGATTGTGTTGGGATTTGCACAAAGTAAGTTATCCAGTTGTACACCAAAACATCAGCATCGAATGTTACTATTAGACAAAAAGTACCTGGTATGGATGTATTGAATCAGAATTAGTCGAAGCGCTAGCAGTGCCTAAACAAGATGGGTTTTACACCAAAATGAGCATCTAACAGAAGTACTATTAACTGAGATGAAAAGGAGGTGCAGATCGATGTGATGAGAACGATGAATGAGATCCAGCCTGCTTCGCACATGGTGGTGGTTGCTGCATATCATTGAGACCAAACTGTGCGAACTGAGGTATGAATGTGGGAACCTTGAAAGAAGTAACATAAACGACTAGCAATAGACCAAATAGCCCACATTTGGGCAATCCACGCCAAAATAAACCTCGGCCAACTGTAAAAGGAAAGAGGTATAAATAAATAAAAAAGTGGGGTTGCCTGGAGAGTGGGCGCGACGACTTAACTGAAATAACGAGTACAGCAGGTTGCCGATTGAAAAAAAAACTGCTAAAACAATGGCAAACAGGCGCACAGGGTCCCAGTACGCAAGAAATCGAAAGTGGTTTAGCTTCTCCACTTCGAACAATTCATGGCATGCTTCTAAAGAACGTGAAATACGCAGGGCTTTCCGAAGAAATGGAGGCGTTCTTATCGTAAAATTATACAATTCTAGTCTTCTACAGCTTGCAATTAGCCGTCCTCCCAACGGTTTACCGCCCCATCGTCGTTGGGAGGTGCTCCTGAGTGTTGGGGTGCGATGTTCAGTTGGGGATTCATCCTCATGGCAGGGTCTCCTAAGCTGAGAAGATCGGCGTTTCCATCAGAAAGCCCAGCTAAGAGTAAGCCAATACTAGGATCCACCACCGTCCTGGTACCAAAGTAGTCACATGGTGGCAAATCTCCCTCTGATCCACAAATGCGGCGACTGCCTGTGGTGGTGACGACCTAGAGAAGACTCTAGCCAGGCTAACGTCGGGGCTCCAGGGATGTCAAGAGATCAGCCAGCAAAATTCCGAAAAATGGAAACTATGTTGGTGACCGCTCAACCAGTGAAGGCGGGCAATCCCAGTGTCCAAGTGTCCAAGTGGACCACATGGGTTGAGTGAGAATGGAAGTATATGACTTATTTCTGCTGCAAAGTTACTGAACTGAAAAGCCAAGGTAGCCTCTTGGTCATTTTGACGATAGTCTGAAAAAACATAAGGGTATCGCTAGATTTTCAACCTGTAGAAACCCCAAAGGGCTGCGGCGCTTGATGGAGCTTCCCTTGCTGTTTCATAAATAACACCTATCGATTTTCTGGATATCACCATTCGAAATATTTTGATCCTTGGCTTGCAGAGTGCCATGTAAAAAACGTATGTTATAGATACCTGATATAAAAAAGAACTAGTAGAAACAATGTTACTAAAAAAGAACAGATTGACGAGCTGACTCACGTTTGTGTTCACAGGTATACTACTGCTACCGCCTAAAAGAATTATTCAATGACTGGAAAGAATTAAGTATAGGTTTATTGATGGATTACTTGTTCGATTTCCTCCAAGATACTTTGCGAGGCGAGAACCAGGAGGAGGCGCCGCTCCGAATGAAGGACCACTGTCAAGTCCAAATCCATCAGCAGTTTGCATTTGTCTCTTTCCAGACCTACGAAATTGAACACTCAGAAAGAGCGTGAGGTATTAAATGTACGTTCACGGGAAGCAACTACTTAACGCTAAGATCGAGACTACACCCACCGATTTCTAAAAGATGGTAGTCCTACTGACAAAAGTACTCGACAGGCAAAAGAAGCACTGGTTGTTAAGAATTTTAACCCATCATCGATAAACAGAAATTACCTACGAGCGCAATGAAGGGCAAAAATCATTAACATCTTGTGGAGAAATCGAAAATTTTAATGAACATCGAGATTTAGACAAAAGATTACGATCCGAGGAAGACAAGGTCCAACTGTGCAGGGACACCGCCATTCCACGAACTCCTCTCTTCAGCAGCACCCTACACTGCGACGCGCACCGACAGCCCGACTGACGAGGGCCAGCATCCGATGTCGTCTCGACTCCCAGCGCCCTGGAACGGCGTCACGAGCGACGCACCCATCAGCATTAGCGCGCGCTATCTCTCCGCCCTGCCCACTGGGCGCTCTGAATTTGAGCGTGTTCGGCGTGATTCCCTCTGGAAAATACTGGAATTAACGAGACCGGGAGTCGGATAAGGTGAAGAGGTTACGGACATGGTTGGAATTCAGCTGAGGCAGAAATCTGGCGAAACTGGGATTCCTGATGTGATCTTAAAGGATAAAGATAAACGTCTCGACATTGATCAATCCCTAAGCGATGCGTCATGCATTCGACTTCATTAAGTATCGTTGGATGTGGCTAACCGATGTATTGAGCAAGTGCTGTTAACCTCCCAGACAAGTCCGGTACCAGTTTGCCGACTACGAAGGGATGGAAGGCTTGGTGAGCCTGGGCTCTGAGGTCGATCGCATGTGTATTGCAAGGCGCCTCCGACCACTGCGCCATACACGAAGTGATCTTCGACATAAATAATTTCACAAAAGTGGTTTTTTTCCAAACAGTCAGCATTGTATCACCTGCATCACCTGTAGTCCCGTTGATCGTTGAGTGACTCGAGCCAGCGCCAGTAAATCTTTTCCCTGTCGCGTGCAAGAGTAGCCCAGTGGGTTCTGCTCGCTCTAGGGACTCGTCAAGCATCATATTTTTCTTCTAGGCTCTTCGTGAAAAATTCTGACCATCAAGTCGGTACCTGCAGTGCATTTAACATCCTGACGAATCCAGTCACTAACGGCTCTTGTCCATCGGTTGTCGTTAATACGTATTACGTGTGCAGCCCACCTTATCGTCGACTGTTTGGCGTTACAGAACGGAATCTTTGATTTTTGATCGTTGACGCAGATCGGAGCTTCAGATCCCATCCCTTACTTGTGTGGAACAGGATACTCCTGGCATCGTCCTTTCGACTGCGCGTTCGATAACGCTGAGTGACATTTCATCCTGCTTACGCAGCGACCAGGTTTCTGACGCATACGTTAGGGCAGGAAGTACCGTTGAGTCGAATAAAGGTGGGCACGGAGTCGGGTGTTCTTTGTTCTATTCACTACACCCCCGATGCTCTTGAAAGCTCCCCAAGCCGTTCGTTTTCTTTTGCTCAGCTCTGGAGCTAAGTCGTTCTTCATATTGATTTCCCGACCTAGATAGATATAACTGGAGCATGCGGAGATAATCGTTCCGTAGAGCGTGAGGGGGGCATTCGAAACCAATCCGTTCTTCATGAACATCGTTTTTGTGAGATTTAGTCGAAGACCAATCTTTCCACAGGCTTTATCAAAGTCGGCAAGCATTCGTTTTGCTTGGTTAATATTTGGTGTTATAAGGACGATGTTATCAGCAAAGCGAAGATGGTGTAACTGCCGACCATCGATTTTCACTCCCATATTATCCCATTTCAATGTTCGCATAATGTTCTACAGGGTAGCGATAAATAATTTTGGAGAGATAGTATTGCCTTCCCTAACTCCTCTTTTTACGTCAATGTTAACATCGTTGTAGAATTGTGATATCTTGGTTGTGAAATTTTTGTACAGCTCACGAAGAATCTTTGTGTACTGAGTAGGGACTCCTTGACTATCAAGGGCTTCCAAGACTGCTTCTATCTCAGTTGAATCAAAAGCCTTCTGTAAATCGATGAATGTGAGACAGAGCGGCCTTTTGTACTCTCGCGATACTTCAATGAGCCGTGTTACCGTGTGGATGTGGTCCATCGTACTAAATCCTCTTCGAAACCCTGCTTGCTCATATGGCTGTCCATCGTCCAGTGTTCTGTCGATCCTGTTTAGTCGATGACTAGAGCGAAAAGTTTGTAGACGACGGACAGCAAATAGATTCGGTGATAGTTGCTGATATCGTGCAGGTCACCCTTCTTGATCAATAACACGGTCATGCTAGTCTTCCGTTGACTAGGGACCTTGCATTCAGGCAGGTAACGTGTGAAGAGCCGAGCCAGTGTGTTTACGAGTACTGGCGGAAGGTTCTTCAGGTGTTCTGGTCATATTCTGTCGCGACCAGATGTTGTTCGATTCTTCACCGACGAAATAGCGTGTCGGATTTCGGAAGGGAGAACCGGTGGTACAACATATCCATCCTCATTTATTTCATATGACGGAAAGTAGACGTGGCTACCGAAGAGATCCGAGTAGTATTCGTGAATGATTTTCTCCATTGCCTTTCTGAACGCTGTAAGTTTTCGTTTGGGCGTCAGATTGAAATCATCTTGATCTTAAAATTGGCGAAGCTTCGGTGGGCTTTGCGAAATCCTTCTCCAGCCTATGCAACTTCGGTCATTACTGCTGCTCTTCTCTCTCTAAGATGTTCTTTCATTGCCTGTCTGCATCGTTTTGCAAGTTCGCACGTTAGTTCGCGGTTGCCTGCAGCTCGTGCGATTCCACATTCCACTGGCGTATCAGCCCGAATGTTTCTGGAGACATGTTTCTTGGTGACTTTCGAACTCTGAGCTTTCATAGCGCTAACGTGAAGATGTTGAATGAGCCAATCGTGTTCTTCGTCGATGTTATCGACAACGGCATCTTCCCAACAGCCCACCAATGAACTGAATATATCCCGGTTTACGGTGCTTCTAGGACTTCGGTTTTGTAATTAAGCGGCTTTTTCTCCTTTCCGCGAAAAATGGAATCTTTCACGAAGGAGGCAGTGGTCTGATCCCGTGTAGAATTTTGGGACAACAGCGACATCGGTTAGGTAAAACCTTCTATTTACTATGATGTGGTCTATTTCGTTATGGTACTCTCCATTGGGAGACTCCCACGTCCAGCGCTGAAAGTGGGGCTTCTGGAATTGCGAGTTACCATGTATTGTCTTGGTCGCCATGATAAACTCAGCCGCTCACCCTGTTCGTTCCATTCTAATCCGTGGGTCCCAATATGGCGTTCTTCAGACGTTGCTCCAATCTTGGCGTTGAAATCTCCGATGATGACTTTGAAGAATGTGTGGTCCTCTCTGTAGAACTTCTCTAAGTCCATGTAAAGATAGAGTCCTTCGTCTTCTTCTTCTTCACAGTTCGATGTCGGCGCGTAAACGACGAATATTGTCAAAGGCGGAATTGATTCTCGTCTTCTTAATCGTAAACGTCCGATTCGGGTTGCAAGTTGTTCAAATGAATCGATGTTTATGGACAAACTCGTGTTGACGAGAACGCCGACGCCGCCGACTCCTCTACTGTCGCATGTTCCGAGGAACAGTTCTTCTCTGGTGTCATAGACGGCGTTGGAAGGCTGGCGTCTTTTCGTCTCGGCCAGGCCGATGACGTCGTACCTTATCCTTCTTGCTTGCATGAGCAAGTTTTCTATCGAGGACTCGGATGCAAGTGTACGTTCACTATAGGTACAGATCGTCACCATAGCTCTTTGAAATCCAGGCAGCTTCCATTGGCCCTGAGATTTTAGCAGCCTCTTCGTACTTGTCCTACCCAACGCTGCGAAATTGGGGGCTCTTTCGGGGTCAGGGAATGAGGCCCGTTCTTTTTACTGTGTTTAGCACTTTTTGATACCCACGTATAGCTTGCTGTGCCCTGAGCATGGGGCTGGGTATACTCACGGGTAGCTTGCCAGGCTCTCCTAGAGTGGACATGGAGCTTATTTGTTGGAGGCTACTCCTAACCGCCTACCATATACTTCCCAGTCACTTTATTGCAGGGTTTTGGCGTAATTAACTCGTAGAATACAATCCGCATAAGCAAGATCGCACCCACAAACGGCCTGTTGTGCTTGTGGCATGGGCGAATGAAGGGCTGGGTGTAGTGAAGTGTACGGGTCAGGAGCGGAATCTACCACTGTGAGTAATTTAAGAGCATCGTCTACGCTTTTCTTATGTTCTTTATCGCGTGAAAATTTGCGACCAAAGATTTGATATGCTGGTACTTGGCTCTCAAGGACTCATCTCGAGCGAAAGGTTAACCCTTCAGTTGAACACAACCGCAGGCGATTCACGAGTTGATTGTACTGTGTACATGTTTGGGGAAGATCGATCACTTGAGAACATCTAGTATTGATTTTAACACAGAGGGTACAATCTACATTTTTTCGAGTTCATCTTTTTTCTGGGTGTTTATTTTGTCGTGACAAATTGTTTTGACAGGGGGCCGTTAGCATAATGGCCAGTGATGTACGTCGTCACGATTATGGTGCTAGTTCGATTCCGCTCCGATACAACCAAGCCTCTCATTCCTCCGGAATCGGGGAATTGGCACCGGGCTTGTCCGGGGAAAAAACGACTCCCTGTAGTTCAACTGAGAACGCTCCAGCCGGACCATCCTAGGACTCCACGGAGAATTGCTCGACCAGCATTCTACGACATTCAAGATGAAATGGAAATCCTTAAGCAGCAACCGAAGCCACACGTAAAGTTGAAAGCTCTTCGCGGACAATGGATGCGAGGAAACGAATCGAATGCGGGAAGTGCTGGCATCCGAACATTATACCGGAAACCGGATCATATAAAATGAAATAAAATTTAAAAAGAGTTCTTAAGTTTCCAAGACCGACTTTCTGTTAACCTCGGCATTGATTGATAACTGGATTTTTTACCGGATGCAATGTGTGGAAGCGAGTTGCAATGTGAAAACGCCATGTATGCTGCAGTTAGATACGCCTATTTAAGTGTCCTCAATAGTTTCCCATGTTTTTAGTGGCAAATGTTTCTAAGTGTTCCAACACTTAAATAGGCGTATCCAACTATAGTATACATGTATACATGGCGTTTTCACATTGCAACCCGCTTCCACACATTATATCCAGTGAAAAAGAATCCTTATTGTTATGACCTCTTAGTGATGTCGTAAAAGGTTATCTCCAAAAAGAAAAGAACGTATGTAGCGCAGTGGTCGGAGGGGCGCTGCAATACATATGAGATCGATCCCCGTGTCCAGGCGTCACCAAACCTTCCATACCTCCGGCGTCGGCAGATTGGTGCCAGACTTGTCTGGGAGGATAGCAGCACTGGCCCGATACATCGGTAGGCCACCGCGAGTCATTGTATAGGTCAGGTATGCATTCAGTCACCCTTAACGATGCTTAATGAAGTAGAATCATGGCACTTCCTTCAGTGATTGATCAACGCTGAAAACTTTTTTTTACAATGTTTGTAGCTTACTGGTTCGCTCTTTTACATGCACAACAGTCAACCGCACACTTTATAATGTAAATCTTTTGCGCACAATTTGCATATGATTATAACTATTATAATCACCTACAATTGACAATTTTAGCACTTGCTGCATTTTTCCTCCATGTATCGATAAGCAGGTCGCAAACAAATTCGTCCTTTCGTGAGGCCGTGGAGATGATGTATCGTTTAAATTCGATGGGTACGCTCTCATCGTAGCCGTATTGCAACCAATCCATGTCACTTTCTATCACTGTCCATATCACTTATCACCACTGACCCTTTTTGGTTAATAAGACACAGTTATACGATTGATAGTCCTCGTATACTAGAGCATTTAAATTATATGGTACATAACTCGTATATAATGCTGAGTTCTTTGCAAAACTCCGGACCGCGGGTGTATGCGGTGCGGGACGAACGCGCTATTGTCCTTACCGGGGAGTAGCGCACTTCACCACCACACCATCCGGGTCCTTCGTTTTGCCTGTCTCTCAGCTAATTCTATTGATCTTTTTGCCATCAGCAATCACCCGTCAACGGGATTGATCTGGTAAGCCCAAATCGGCATTGAACCCAGTTAAGTGGAGGCTTAGTTATAATCACAATCTTAACTCTTTTATTTACTGCCTTTTTCTTTTTAATGGCATGGTATGTTGCGAAATATAACTCGTATATAATGCTGAGATATTTGCAAAACTCTGGACCGCAGGTGAGAGACAAGCAAAGCGAAGGACTCGGATGGTGTGGTGGTGAAGTGCGCTGCTCCCCGGTAAGGGCAATAGCGCGTTCGTTCCCCACCGCATACACCATACAAGGATTAAGATTGTGATTATATGGTAAATAGTTCACAATCTTCAATATCTTACGGACAAGAGAGCCTTAGGAAGCTTGCACACAAATGGCCTTTAGTTGTTTTCAATCCCATTCGTTATCCTGCAACCGTCATCCGTGGAGGTGGTTGCGTTTGTGTATGTGGTCGGCTGTGATTTGAGGATCTATCATCCATCCTCACTGATATGTTGGAAGCTGGAGAAGCGGGGTTTTCACAGCAACCGGCCTTTACAGATCGAAGAAAGGCTTACTGCTTGAGCCTCGGATTTTTCAATGGCGCCAATGTCTTTTGTTACGGAAGTGAATCGTGCGATGAGTGGACTAACTGCTCGAAGGTGATGTAACAAGCCAAATTACTCGCATATAAAACATAAAATCTGAAGAACACTCATCATACTTATCGCTAAAACTTTGACCTAACCAGAAGCATTTGAGCATTTTTGTAACTCTTTTACAACCACTGTGTTTACTTTTTATTTTTTGCCTTCTATTATTTTTCTATGGCAGGGTATTAAGCGATACAACTACAAGATAGCTGAGATATTTGCAAAACTCCGGACCGCAGGTGTCTGCGGTGGGGAACGAACGCGCTATTGTCCTTTCCGGGGAGTAACGCGTTCACCACCACACAATGAGGGTCCTTCGTTTCGCCTCTCTTTCAGTTAGTTCTATAGATCTGTGCCGTCAGCAATCACCCGTGGACGGGATTGATCTGGGGAGCCCACATCGGCATTGAACCCAGTTAAGCTGAGGCTGCAGTTGAAATCACAATGTTTACTTTTTATTTTCCGGTCCGGAATTTTGCAAATATCTCAGCAATCTTGTAGTTATATTTCTTTTACATTCATTTGAAATTAAAAATCTACGTCTTGACGTGGTGATCTCACCATTGTTTATGGAGTGATTATCATGCAGCAATCATCCAATAGTTCTGAATAGTGTTACGAATCCTTGGGTTTGACCAAAATCGCACTATGGAGCATGTATACGTAGGCTTGTCAGGTATGCTGTGTAGTGTGGCATAAGGCGTTCAACAGTGAGTGGAAACCCAATGGTCTCATAACTTTTGGAGACCACCAAAGCCACCACCACCAAAGCCACTTATGAGCATACCACTGTATTTCTTCCAGCCGGTAATTTTGCATAAATGGTCTTGCACCTCCTTCTAACGTAAATGGTGTGATATGAGATATAATCTAAAGTGTAATGATGCATATAGAATTGGTTCGGGCTCCACTGAGAAGCTTCTATTTCTGTTCTGCGCACGAACTGTTCAAAATCCCTCTTCTATAGTTGAGGACTCTTCGACCTCTTTAATGACTTTGTGTAAATCCTCTGTGAACGCAGCTAATTTTGTGGAGGTATTCTATTGAAAGAAGAGCTATTGTTTCCATGAAGCTACTGTTTTTTGAACAAACACTGTCCTCTAATCACTTTTGTTTTTAATCATTTTGTTTTAAAGTAAGAGGAAATAAACTTTCACAATGTTAAATGATTTTATTATGCTATAAACAGATGGCTTTGAGAACAGTTCATAAAAAATTCTACTGGTTATTTCTTCTCGGGATTATTTTTTATTTCGTCGGGGTGCAGTACTTCTTCGAGATCGACTGAGATCTCCGGCTGTAGCGTGGGCTCCTCTTTTCGAGCTTCCCTTTTTCTCTTATTTTCGCTGCCTTCGTAATCACGACTCACTTCTTCACTGAACGAGCGAATATGATGATGGTGGTCGACCATCTCTGAAATTGTAGCACCGTTTTTAAACACTTTTTAAACGGTTGAGGTACCACTCAATAAATGCTCATGGGCATGGACGATACCGTTTACGGGGTGGGGGTGCGCACAGCACGGTGAGTTGCAGTCATTGATGCTTAAAACTGAAAAGTTATCAAGAGCTCTATTGCTAGTAATAAAATCCCGCAGCTAAATATGAAGCTTTCGGTATTGATCAGCCCCTGAAGTGTGCGCCATGAATTCGACTTCATCAAGCATCGTTAGAGATGATTGAATGCTTATCTGGTCTATGCAATGCCTTGCGGTGGCTTACCGTTATATCAGCCATTGCTACTATCATCGAAAATAAGTCCCGAAACTGTTTAGTTACTCCGGAAGGATGGAAGCCTTAGTGAGGCTAGGGTGTGGGGTCGAACCGACAACCACGTGTTTTGCAGGGTACCTCTAACCACTGCTTTACACGTGCCCCAATGTTGCAGTTATGCATAGAAAATCATCTACCGATGGTGAAAAGCAACAGTTATATTCCATGTGTTGGCAAAAACGTCCCTCTGAACGAGTGTTTCCCTTGTAAATGCCAGAGCCTACCTGCTTCGTCGTTCCGCCTGTGGTGTAAGAGCTTAATCTTTTTTCGCTCAATTTCTTCTTCTGTTAGATAATCATAGAACAACAATGGAAATAGCCCAATTACTGATCCCAGAAGAAGACCTGATGCCTGAAAACGCATACGGACTGTATAAATTCAATTCATTTTTATCGAAAAACGAGAATTCCCCGTAAAATTCCCACTGTTGCCCAGTTGGACACCCTTGCCAAATCCTTATTGTGCATTTGTTCTGGAGAGAGCACTGGGAACCTTAAATGCTTATCATGAACAAAGAAGTACAGAAAATCATTGAAATCACTTCTACTGGCTTTACTTGATTTAAGAATTCTTTGTGGTTCTTTCCTCTCAACGGTTCACCACCTCATCGTGGCTGCAAGGTGTTCCTAGGTGTCGGGCTGCAATGTACAACAGGGGTGATTCAACCCCTCGGCAGGGTCTCCCAAGGTAAGAAGGAGTCCAGCGTTTCCTTAAGGCAGCATAGCTAAGAGCAAATCAATACCAGGATCCACCACCGTCCTGATATCAAACTAGTCGCATGATGGTAAATCTCCCTTCGATCCATAAGGGCGGCGACTTCCTGTGGTGGTGACGACCTGGGGCAGACTGGCCTGGCCGATCTCGGGACGCCATGTAACGACAATGGCTAAATCAGCAAAACTACGAAGAATGAAGATTTTGCCGAGGCTTGCACAACGAGTGAGGACGGGCTGTCCAAGTATTCAAGTAAGTATTCAAGTGGTCCTTTAAATTTGAGGACATAAACTCCCTGACTTTAATCCAAATCGCTCAATTAGATGTCCGAAGCGAATTTGAACTAGATGTAGCACAAATTTCGTCAAGACATTTCCAAATGCGGCAGCCCCCATGACTGACACTCCATAGAAGGCAGCAAATGTACTAAAAAATTAATGGTAAAATCCTTCTACAGTAACTGCAATTTTTAGATAAGCAATGTAACTAGCTATATATTTCTCCGTTGTGGGGATCTCGAACTGGTTGGTCGCGTAGTTGTATGGAACGTTCACAATTGACGGATAGGTGGTACGACGCGAACTAGAAGCTATCGCATTGCCCTGGGGTACAGATGGATTAAAAGGTAGAAATGTTATTATCATATAAATTTGTTAACATGCTTGCGCATACGCCGACTGTATTGTGCACGGGTACTGCATTGATATGCGGATAGTATCTCTCCAAAAGCGGTGAAACTAAAAGGCTTCTCTTCGAAGAAGGTAACACTACCGGTGGTAGTGATAGCGTTCAGCTGACCCTAGGTTGGTAAAAAAACTTTAATTCGGCTAACATTTCGACGCCTTTGCCTTTTTCAGATCCCCGTTGGTGCCAGTCAATGGTCCACAGCTGGTCATTGTCACAATATGGGGGCTTGCATTTGCACAGAATTGAATCCAGCGATGGGACGGACCAAAGCACCTCCTTCTGGGCCGCGAGAAGGCGAAGTGGCCTAAACGTTAACCACATAAAAGGCTTTTATACCAACCTCGTGCCAGCTTAATGATGTAGAGGATTAGGATTACTAATTATTCTTACAGAACTCTAATGAAAGTCGGTTTTTAAGATATTGCATAGCAACTATTCCCCGAATAGCTCCTCTGTTACCGCTGTGTTCGACAACACAGATGGACACAGCATTGATCGGTTAGCCTATGGCTAAGCTACTCTCTTGCTCGTTTGACTGGCCAAGTTTGAGATATTGCTCTTTAGCAACGTCAAAAAGTGCCACGTGGCAAATTCCTATGAAGCCAAGCATTGCGCTTTGAGTTGGTGATTATTAGGTAGGAGAACTAACTCGAAGACCATTTTCCACTGGAAACTGCTGTATTCATGAAGCACTGCTCTAAGCACTACATTCTTGGTGCATCGACCAAACTACTGGATTAAAGCATTCACAAGACAATCAATCTCACAGTGGGAAACCAGAAAAGAGACCGCCGTGCGTTTTTATTCGTTACATAATGATATCTTCTATGTCTTTGCGTCAGGAGGCTTTTACAAGAGCCATTAACCGACTCCCGGGTAATCTAAATGATAGTGAAGACTTACTAATGACGAAAATAGAGCTCTCCCAGGATGAAGTTAACCGCATTCCCTATGTTAATTCGCTACGAAAATAAATCGAAAATTCAACATTTGACATTTAGTTCGAAACGAACAACGAGCAAATAGCACTGGACAAGTATAATGTAGAAGCTGACCGTCTTGAGCCAAACATCTCTTTAATAGATGTCCGCTGAAGAGAATGCAACCATCGAAGAAACCCTTGAATTACTTGACAGAGCGACACGCCATCTCTCAAGCTCATGAAGCTAGAGAACATGATGGAAGATGCGGAAACCAACATCCCAAATAACATTGACCTCAACCCACTAGTAGCAAAGTTACAACCAATCTTTATTCCGAAGTTGAGCAGGAAAATATATGAATGGGAAACATTCTGGGAAACAATGTTAACCTTTTTATTTCCTGCTTACTATAATTTTTCACTGCAGGGTATCATGTGAAATACAACCAAGATGGTGCTGAGAAATTTGCAAAACTCCGGACTGCAGGTGCCTGAGGTAGGGGCCGAACGCGTTGTTACCCTTTCCGGGGACTAACCCGCTCACCACCACACCATGCAGGTCGTTCGTTTCGCTTATCTCTCGGCCAGTTTCCTATCGAGCACTACCATCAGCAATCACCCGTTAACGGGATTGATTTGAGGAGCCTAAATCGGCAATGAACCCAGTTAAGCTGAGACTGAAGTTGAAATCACAATCTTAACCTTTTTATTTACTGCCTACTATAATTTTTCACGGCGGAGTATCATGTGCAATACAACTAAGATACTGCCGGGATATTTGCAAAACTCCGGACCGCAGATGTCTGCGGTGAGGAAAGAACGCGCTACCACCCTTTCCGAAGGCTAACGCATTCATCACCACACCATGCGGATCCTTCGTTTCGTCTGCCTCTCTAATAGCGCGTTCGTTCCCCATCGCGGACACCTGCGGTTTGGAGTTTTGCAAATATCTCAATTGTATTCTGGGTAACGTTCAATTATTTAGTACAGTCACGAAAGATAGTCGATTTCAGCAAAATGAATTATTTTTGCTAGACATTCTTCAAGGAGAGGCAGAACAATTCGTTAAGCACAGCGATAAATCTCAGGAAGCATAGCCAGTGGCGGCACCACATTTGAAAGAAAAGTATTGGAACCCACCAGCTCTTCCAAGGTGATTATCTCGAAGGTCAGGAAAATGTGTGAATTGCCTTGTTCAGTGGTCCTTTAACTACACCAGAAAGTTGGACCTATTGACAATGAGCTCCTACAGTAACAAATTCTCGAGACGTTTACGAAGAATATCCAGAGATACGCCCTGCGACAGAGGGATGAACGTAAAGAAGACTGAACACTGAAGTCGGAAGAACTTCCGAAAACCATTAAGGAACATCTCAGAAAACAATTAGAACTACAAAACTAAGTTTACAAAAAATAGAACCAGCATATATTCATGTTTCTACTGCAAAGAACTAGGACACTCGCCAAACCACGAAAGATTACGAATTATGAAAGATCGAAATCTTTGCTTTAACTGCGAATCGAGGTCACCACACTCCAAGTTGAGGTCGCAAGTGAAGCTGCTGCCGTGCATGCAGCAAACGTGGACATCACACCTCCATTTGCAATGTGCGTTGACCCTCAAGTAAACAGCAGTCTCACCAGCAAGAAACCAGTAAGAGCAAAAATAATCACTATCTCGCAATCAACGCCATACAGAATAAGAATGCTACACCATCGAAAATCAACACATTAACACCCAAATAAGAGCAACAAAACGATACCAAATTTTAGCAGGACAAGCATAAATTTTTAATCCGAGCACTCCATTACAAGAATTGAAGAGAGTATTCAGAGATTTCCGGACCGCCGCCTTGGTAAAGCATATCATCCACCGAGCGCACCGCTCGAAAAACGTTGCTAGCCGACATATCCTCAATATAGGACACGCGATCTATCACCTGAGAAGACACGAAATACTTATAATGCGTCCACTACCTCAGCATTACAACGGTCCGATGAGGCTCGAGTGGGAACAACGATCGAATACGGCGGATATGTCAACGTATCTATTAAACCTACACACGGACTCAAAAGCCGAATCCAATATCGAAAGACTCGAAGGCAACCGAGGCCACTTGGAGAAAGTCAAACGGATACCACATTACAGAGAAATGATAGGAGACTTATAAACGGGGACCTTGGGCCTCATGAAGATGAGTCTGCTTTCATCTCTCCACTGCACTGATTGCCGAGAGCAGAGTAGGAGACCTCCTCCATAAACTGATGAACGTTTCCATTTTTTCACTCCTTTTTCTCCACATATGCTTTATCGCACCGGAAGAACCTTCCATCTTTTCCCTAAAACATCGCTTACCCTTCCAGTTTTTCTTGTCATACAGTAGAAGTAGAACACAGCTGTTAAGCCTATGTATACGACATACGACAATCAGCGTCCTTGTGCTCCTCCCGTTCATCGTATGCTTCACTCCACGGAGGGAACCCCAATTGTTAACTCTACCTGCACATGGTTACCATCATTCGTTAACTCCATTACCTTTGAACGCATTAACTTCATTGTGCGATCGAGTTAATGTTATCACAAGCTTACGTGTACTGCCTAATACGTTAACACCACCGTATTGTCATTATAAGTCAGGGTTATTATAGCCTCTCATGAGGCTCGGTGGAGAACCACTGCGCGAAGAACCACATCGCGAGAATGATTCATCTGTGGATTGTCGGCTCGGATCAATCGGGCTCTGAAGACGACAAAGAGATCGAAAGGTTAGCCGAATAAACTTTTCCATTAACCTCGTATTCGTTCAACAATCCTAGGAGGAATTTTTTTGTATTCTAGTATTCTTAGTATTTTCTTTGTTGAATAAACAGTCAGAGTATATCAAGTTCACCGAAGAGAAACCGAAAGAAAAATGGCTTCCATTCCTGAACGTCCAAATTAACTTGTCAGAAAATGGCTACATTACGAAGTGGTACCGAAAGCCAAGTAGTAAAAACATCTTGGTACTTTATCTCTCCTCTCACCTCTCTCACACGAAAAGGGTGCTTGTAAAAAACATGCTTCGAACAGCTACTAGCGTGTGCACAGGAAGAGAGCACAAAGAAGAATACCGAGAACTGGCGCGGGAAATAGCTATCTCCAATGACTACGAAACTGTAGCTCCTCTGGACAGGTGTAGAGGAAAGCCAAGCCCCCAAACGATAACTCTAGTGATAATAAGGTCCCGTTTATCCTGCCCTTCATCTCAAACGAACTAAGTGCAGCTATAACATGATGCTTAAGAAATGCACGTCTAGAGAATTCGGTTAAAATAATCGAAATACCACCAAGCACTCTAAAAAGCCAACTAGTTCGCAGTCGTCTGTATGACCGTCCATCTACAATGCAAAATTGTATAATTTGCCTCAACGGCAAAGACGGTAATTGCATGAGTTCGGGTACAGTTTACCTGATCTCTTGTAAAGCGTGCGGAGACGAATACATTGGCGAAATGGGTAGACCACTCTGCGTCCGCATAAAAGAACACCTAGTCGGCAAACGTAAACCACATACCCCACTAGGCACGCATAGGACGCAGAGAGATAACGGAGAAGATTTTGAAGTACGTGTCACGAACCGCGCACAGGAATCGAGAACACAAGCGCGCAAAACTCTAGAGGCGTTCTGGATTAATTCCAGAAATCCGAAAATGAACCGCAGAGAGGAATGCCTCGTTATCACGCGTGATATTGGACAGTATATAAACCTGTTATTCTGATGGGAGGGGCACATTATACTTCCATGTGACTTCTGTGCGGTCGGTCTTCACGCGACATACTCAGTGGAAGACTCATAGAAAGCGGTGAGTGTGCAGAGCTATGCTAAATGTGATTGAAATCTTGGTTTAGCGTTTTCTCTGTTTGGTTATGGAGGTGTTTGGCCGAATAGGTTGCTGTCAACTTGACCTTTCCAGGCTCTGAGGAAGGCGAAATCTGCCGAAACGTCAGCTTGTACATAAATAAAGAAATAAGATAACACCTCGTGCTTGCTGAACAGAAATAGAAAGAATTATTTTCATTGTGTCGAAATCAAATTTGAGAATGCAGCAAATCTTCGCATTGTAGTCAACAAGATGTTCTTGGAGTCGCCTTTAGAATACTAAGCTTTTTTTAATCACTTCAAAAAAAATCTAGCAAAGCGGTTGCAATTTCGCGAAGAGGTCATTGATCAACACCTCGTAGTCTAGTAGGCAGCGAGATCACTGCTCTTCCTTAGGCTCACGATAAACATCAACCATCATTCACAACACAGTAGAGATGACAAATACCTTGTGTGTAAATATTCGACCAGTCATCTACTTGTTTCAGTTGTTCCCTTTATGGCAAATTGCGTGAGCTTCAGTTTATATAGCGTTTAACTGTTATGCTATTACCCGTTCCGGAGCCTCACGTGTTGTCTCCTTCATCACCGAGTTCCTTGCTCTGCCTTTTGCTCAACCAGTTTTTTACTCTGATGATGCCATCAGGAATCACCCATCAACGGGAGTGAGCTGGAGAGAGCAAATCGGCATCGAACCCAGTTAAGCTAAGGCCGCAGTTATAATCACAATTTTAACTTATTATTTACTGCCCTCTTTAGAACTAGCTGAGAGACAGACGAAACGAAGGACCCGCGATGGTGTGGTGGTGAACGCGTTACTTCTCGGAAAGAACAATAGCGCGTTTGTTCCCCACCATAGACACCTGCGGTCCAGAGTTTTGCAAATATCTCAGCTACGTTGCGGTTGTATTTCGCCTAGTACCCTGCCGCGAAAATTGTAGTAGGCAGAAAATAAAAGGTAAAGCATTGCGGTTTTATTTCACATAATACTCTGCCGTGAAGAAATAATAGGCGTAAGTTAAAAGCTAAGCACTCTATGTAGCTTAACAAGACTATTCGTTCTAAAACATTGACAACCCTTTACTAGAAGATCTCGTAAGCCCTTACGGATTAGAGTTCTACAGCTTTCTAACCAAGTTTCTTCTCGGTTGTCTGACATACCTGGTATTGATGTTGCCTTAGCTGGTCTTTAAATTACAAATATTAAACTCTTTGGTCTGAAAGGTTATTATAGAGGATAAATCTCGTTGCATATCTCATTTTTGTGTTCAAGAACACTGACCACTGGTCACGATGGGGTGTCGAACAATTGGGGTTATAACAGAGTAGAGCTATTTAGTAAGAGGCTAGAGGATAAAGGAGAAAGCTCTCGGTGTTGATCAATCGCTGAGGGATGCACCATGCATTCGCCTTCACTAAGCATCGTTAGAGGTGATTGAATGCATGCCTGCCATTTACAATGACTGGCGTTGGCGTACCGATGTATCGAGTCAGTGCTGCTATCTTCGCAGACAAATCTGCTACCAATTTGTCGACACGGAGGGATGGAAGATTTGATGAGCATGGGGCTCGGAACGGATCCCATGTTTATTGCAGGGCGCCTTCAACCCTGCGTTAAGAGCCTCCCTTAAAGATGGGAGGGAATCCATAAATAGAAGTCCCATGCTAAATAAGTGACACACCTTGGTAATTTCTTACCTGTTTATGCTCTGACCAGAAAGGATTAATAGAGCGGAGTCCAGTGCACCAAAGACGAAAGTAGGAATGAATGACACATACCTGTAACTGGAGGAACGTATTAAAATACTGAGCTCTGTATCCTAGTAAACAACTCATGGGAGCGAAATCAAGGCAACTGTGCCTTAAACCAACAATGTATAAAGTGTGGGCTTGGAAGTCAGCAACAATGTTTAAACTTAAGCAATGAACAAGAACATTACACGAACCATATTTTCACAAGGTCGTCGGGATGAATCGTGGCATTTCCTAGTCTTTTATGTTCCATATACTGGTCGGCCACTGTAATTTTAATTAGTTCAAATGAAAATCCACCGTGTGCAACAAACAATTTTTTCGCAGTGGGTCTCCTTATATAACGAAAATGCGATAAAATTAGTATGGCACTTTACAAAAATCCCATTTGGTAGATGGTTTCTACAACGATGCAGAATTTCTCTGAGACATCCAACTAAAATTTTTTTCGAACACTCACAATAGAATCATAGGAGCCTTTTGCACACTATCTTCCCCGTGTGACGCGACTATAGCGCTCAGGCTCTGCCTTTCCTTTCATTGTTCACTCTTCAACATCAGGTGGATAAAGTGGTCATGAAATCCTTTTCTTCTTTCAAAACCGACTTCCCTTTAACTAATCAATATGTATTCCTTTTTGATAAGCTTACACGAAGCTGATAAATATTCTTTATTTTTGGCTAACTTTTTTGACGTAATCGTCTTCCTTAAAGCTGATGAGCTCAGTCGGTGTCCACACTCGTTCGTTTTCTCGACGTGATGTCTTCGTTGTCGTATTGACCCGGATCTTCATTAGTGAAACATCTATCTAATGAAGCATCCTCATTCGGCGATACTCCTTTTCCTTTTTTTAAACACCTTTCAATGGGTCTTTTGCAGTAAATTCTCACTCAAGAGAAAACTTATGCACTAATTATCGGTGTAGGGATGCTTTCCTTCAGTTAACAAGTCCTACCCAAGCGTTGTGTAAAAAAAGCAAGCCACTTATGGTGGATTACCTACCACTATACACAAAATTCTGTGAATGAAGTCACCACTTGAGCATAACGTGAATAATTTGTGTCATCTCTGTAAGATTTACTGGAGAAGACAACCCTAATTCTTTCTATAGCACAAGAAAGATTCGTCCATACGCACGTCGCTGTCTGTCAAAGAACCTTCACAGCCTATTGCTTAAATCACAGAAGGTGAAATTTGTGACCAGTAATCAATCCATTGTTCTTCCACTTTGAATTACCATGATGAGTGATGGTTATGATGAGGAGTAGGCAGATACAAAAATATTCACATTGAGTCAGCATTAGGTGATAAAGCTTCAGTATTGTGGTTAAATAGTGGAACACAGTGGAACGGCTTAAGTAGTAAACATATTCATTTTGTGGCGGTGGTAGGACGCGTGTGGCGCAATGGTCGGAGGCGCTCTTACACACGTGGGATCGATTCCCGCGCATACAGCCCATCAAGCCTTTCATCACTTCGGCGTCTGCGAATTGCTACCAGACTTGTCTGGGGGAGAGCAGCACTGGCTCGATACATCGGTAGGCCACCGCGAGTCATTGTTGAAGGCCAGTTATGCATTCAATTACCTCCAAACGATGCATAATGAAGTCGAATGCATGCCACATCCTTGAGGGATTGATCAACACCGACAGCTTCGTTCCTTACATCTTTATAGGCAAAATAGAGCTTCTTTTGCAATCCTGCCATGTACTCAACTCGTATAGTCTCTAGCTATTGAAAAATTATCGCATACATAAAAAATTAGTTTTTTTTTAGTTTTTTGTTTTTTGTTTTAATAACGACCAAATTGTCCGATTCCGTAGTCGATATGAAGTTAGGCGTCGTTCCACACAGCAGTCAAGCAAAATTCAGCACCGAGCGTTATGAGTTAATGCTATACTGTCATTCGCCCATCATCTACTAAAGTGGCACTCGATATTCTGTGTTTTATGTGTACTGTTCTACATACATTCACTGTTTCATCCGAAACGAAATAGAGCCACACCAGTGGAGCTGTTCATGTTCCATTGATACTTTTAAGGCACCTGGGCTTCAGAGTGGTTAATAAGCGCAAGCTATGCAAGAAAAGCTTTGACATTTTTCGTCGTTTACGCGCCGACATCAAACTATGACGAAGAAGAAGTCGAAGCGTTCTATATGGATCATCATTGGAGATTTAAACGCCAAGATTGGACCAAGAAGAACGTCTGAAGAACGTCACATTGGGACCCACGGATTAGAATGGAACGAACAGGGTGAGCGGCTGAGTTTATCATGGCGACCAAGACAATACATGGTAACTCGCAATTCCAGAAGCCCCACCTTCAGCACTGGACGTGGGAGTCTCCCAATGGAGAGTACCATAACGAAATAGACCACATCATATCATCACATAGAAATAGACATAAATAGAAGGTTTTGCCTAACTGATGTCGCTATTGTCTCAAAATTCTACACGGGATCAGACCATCGTCTCCGTGCAAGATTCTGTTTCTCGCGGAAAGGAGAAAAAGCCGCTAGGTTCAAAAACCGAAGTCACAGAACCACCATAAACTGGGACTTATTCAATTCATTAGTCGGTTGTTGGGATGATGCCGTTGTCGAGAACATCGACGAGGAATACGATCGGCTCATTCAACTTCTCTATGTTAGCGCTATCAAAGCTGAGAGTATGAGAAACTCTCGAGCTGATTCGCCAGCGTGGAATCACACGAGCTGCAGGCAACCGTGGACTAACGTTCGAACTTGCAAAACAATGCAGACAAGCGATAAAAGAAGATCTTGAAGAGAAATGAGCAGCAGTTATGGTCGAAGTTGCACAGGCTGGGGAAAGAATTCGCAAAGCCCACCAAAGCTTCGCCAATTTTAAGATCAAGATGATTTCAATCTGACGCCTAAACGAAAAAGTTACAGCGTTCAGAAAGGCAATGGAGAAAATCATTAACGAATACTACTCGGATCTCTTCGATAGCCACGTCCACTTTCCGTCATATGAAATAAAGGAGGATGGACATGTTGTACCACCGGTTCTCCCTTCCGAAATCCGACACGCTATTTCATCGGTGAAGAATCGAACAACATCTGGTCGCGACAGAGTATGACCAGAACACCTGAAGAACCTTCCGCCAGTACTCGTAAACACACTGGCTCGGCTCTTCACACGTTACCTGCCTGAATGCAAGGTCCCTAGTCAATGGAAGACTAGCACGACCATGTTATTGATCAAGAAGGGTGACCTGCATGATATCAGCAACTATCGCCGAATCTATTTGCTGTCTGTCGTCTACAAACTTTTCGCTCTAGTCATCCTAAACAGGATCGACAAAACACTGAACGAAGGACAGCCATATGAGCAAGCAGGGTTTCGAAGAGGATTTAGTACGATGGACCACATCCACACGGTAACACGGCTCATTGAAGTATCGCGAGAGTACAAAAGACCACTCTGTCTCACTTTCATCGATTTACAGAAGGCCTTTGATTCAGCTGAGATAGAAGCAGTCTTGGAAGCCCTTGATAGTCAAGGAGTCCCTACTCAGTACACAAAGATTCTTCGTGAGCCGTACGAAAATTTCACAACCAAGAAATCATCATTCTACAACGATGTTAGCATTGACGTCAAAAGAGGAGTTAAGCAAGGCGATGCCATCTCGCCAAAATTAGAAAGATTGGTCTTCGACTAAATCCCGCAAAAACGATGTTCATGAAGAACGAATTGGTTTCGTATGCCCTTTTCACGTTCAGGGGAACGAATATCTCCGAATGCCCCAGTTATATCTATCTAAGTCGGAAAATCAATGCGATGAACGATTTAACCCCAGAGCTGAGCCGAAGGAAGCGAGTGGCTTGTGGAGCTTTCAAGAGCATCGAGGATGTAGTGAAGAGAACAAAGAACACCCGGCTCCGTGCCCACCTTTTCGACCTTAACGTATGTGTCAAAAGCTTGGTCGCTGCGTAAGCGCATGTAAGATCACTCAGCCTTATCGAACGAGCAGTCGAAAGGACGGTGCTAGGAGTATTCCGTGTCATGCTAGTAAGGGAAGGGATGCGAAGCTCCGAGCTGCATCGACAATCAAAAATCAAAGATGCCGTTCTGTACGCCAAACAATCGAAGATGAAGGTTCATACACTATTAAATGTCCATGGCTCGTCACAACGGATCCTTTTCTGTTGTTTTAATCGTCAACTTTTACAGGTGTACCCTTTACATGATCCATCTTTAAACCTATTGTTTGGATCCCAGTACTTGATTCATTCCCTCACGTTCATCGTTCACGAGGGTGTTCGGATTCACTCACGGGATCCGGCTTTTGCTTGAGGTTTTTCAGCTCTCTTTGTGGGTGTCATCGGATGTTGGTGGTGTGGATTACCCAAATCCGAATCTGATTCTGGGGTAGTCATGCTAAGATGTCCCAAGAATTTATTCGTCGTAGCGAGCTCTCAAGTCTAGCACCAATTCCCTGACCGGGAGGGGACGGGAAGGACCGGAGTTTAGCCTATGGGGTGTACAACGGTTTTACACTACGTTAGTCACCACCATTCCCACATTTTGAGGTATTTCATTTTTCATTGCTTTGTTGTAAAATCTCTCCACTAAGGTGACAACTTCTGTTTCCTGTCGGCTAATGCGGCTGCTCGTTGACTTATCATATACAGTGCAGTTGACTGCTAAAGAAATAGCCTTAATGAAGGCTTACCTCAGTGGTTGTTGGTTGAACCATGAACGAGTGTAATTGCTAAGTTGAGGCTGATATTATGGTGCATATCATCAAGTTTACAAAATGTTACATTTTGCAATGAATATTTGTTTCCTCCATTGTTGCTGTATAATTTTTAAAGTTTATTCCCTGCGTAGCAATCATTAACGTCGTGCTTTTTTAGCACTTCATTTGCAGTGATTTTATGTTTACTGAATTGGTCCCCTCATGAGGAAAAGAACATACCGCGTTTCCTGTTAGTCCAAGATTGAGACCGGCCGTTGGAAAGAAGCCGAAACTTCGTAGTAAAATGGGTATGGAAGTGCATTCGAATGGACATTGAGCATAACTTTAATAATCAAGACTCATAGCTCTGGTGCAAAACTTTTCCTGTAGTATTTGACAAACATCTCAAAGTTGGAGAAGCTCGACAATCGCATCGTGATAGCACACAAATTGCGCAACGAGCGAAGAGATTGTTGTAATAGCGTCTACATATTGCTTTTCTTACGTAAAAACAAGGCGACCAACTTCTCGATCACACCTCGATGTGCGATAACAGCGGATCTTATGCCACGACCGGCGTCGTTGAGTGCAGTGGTCAACTGGTGGCAGTCTTAGACCAAATTAATACACCATAACTCCTTGAGTCCATGGAAGATCAATTACCGAAGAGGTCGATGAAATGCATTGAAGATTTCAGCGCACTTAACAAGCGTCAATCAATGAAAAAATTTCAGTTCTATCGAGGACACGTTACTCAATTGCCACTGAAGAAATAGAACAAATTCGGCTACGAAATTTTATATGGTTCAACGAACTGATCATGTATTTCGGCAACTAACTGCCACCATTTCAAACACCTCGACAATTATAGCCAAGGAAAGTTCTTCAACGACCAAACTGCTTTGAAAACACCTTTGAAGGATCCACTGCTCCTAAAACTTCGAGATCCTAAGTTATCCGTATTAAAACATAACGCTTGAGATGCATTGTATACAATCATTTGATGCATAAACAATGTCTACCGAGCGAACGTTTCTTGGAAATACATCAAACTTCGTTAGTTGGAATAAAAGTCATTGGAAACTGCAGCCTTGCTTACAAGGCACAAGCCCTGTTACTTACTTGTGTACTTGGATGGCCCGTCTTCACTCGCTGTGCTAACCCCACCATAATCTCTATTTTTCGGAGTTTTGTTGGTTTAACTATTGTATTTTCCTGGAGTGCCGAGGTCAGCCTAGGCAAAGTCTGTCTGTGGTCCTCAACGCCACAGGCAGTCGCCGCATTTGTGGATCAGAGGGAGATTTGCCACCATGCGACTAGTTTTGACAGCAGGGCGGTGGTTGATCCTCGTATAGGTTTACTCTTAACTGGGTTTTCTGATTGAAAAGCCAAACTCCTTGTCACATTGTAAGACCCTGCTAGACGGACGAATCCCTCCGTCGTACATCGCAACGCGAAAAGGAAGACTTCCCAGCCACGATGACGTAAACCGTTGGGAGGACAAGCCCTATTACTTTACTTACTTGGATACTTGGACGGTGCGTCTTCACGAGCTGTGCGGACTTCAGCGCATATGTCATTCGTTCCTTTCTCTCGCGATCGTATTCCATGGTGATGGTCTTGCTCGAGCATGGCAGCGTTTGCTAGTCTCATACCGTGATCTGTAAAACAACTGCAGCTGCGGGTAGAGCTGATTAACTTTGTTTACGAACACGTCCGCCCAACGTGTAGGTGTTCGTACAAGAGGACGTTAGCATTCTCTTGGAGTCCACTCTACTGTTCTTTTCGTCCATCTGTCGTCGGCTCTTCAAATTATGTAACCGGCCCATCTATGCTTCGCTGTCGATGTTTATTCTCCTGGGTCTCAAAGATGTGACAGATTTCGAAGGTCAGAGCTTTGCATTCCGGCTAGATATTGCCAGTTATATTTCACAAGACATCGCTCAAACGCTCTGTGAGTAGTGCGAAGCATTCCTGACGTGGTTGAAGTATCAACCCACGTCTCTGCAGCATAACAGGGAACTGGGAGGACCGTAGAATCGAAGAAATGAGCGCGGTTTTTCGGGTCCTTCAGTTGGTCGGTGGATTCTTTGAGTGGTCCGAATGCGGCCCAAACTGCTCTTCTTCTTCTATCTAGTTCCTCATTCGTTGTTTTCCATGCTCATTGGTCGCCCAAGGTATACGTACGAGGTGGTCTCTGCAATGAGAGAGCCATCCAATTCAATTTTTTCGCCTTCGCACCATCGGTTTTTCATGAACTGGGTCTTCTTTCGATTTGTGCGAATTCCGATCTTTTTTTCCGCTTCGTTGAGCTCGTTGATCATCATCTTTGCTTCGCCAGTACCTCTTGGGAAGATGACAAAGTCGTTGGCAAAATGAAGGCTTGGTAGGAATTTTCCATCAATACGTATGCCTTTCTCTTCCCAATCTAGTGACTTTATTATCTACTGCAGTGCGGCACTGAACAGCTTTGGCGATATTGTGTTGCCTTGTCAGACCCCTTTTCCTATGGGTATTGTAAGAGGTTGATGGAAAAGCTGCATTTTCGTAGTACAGTTCCGATTACAGTCAGGCAGAGTCCTTATGTAGGGCGGCTCCACTCCTTGGTCGACGAGCGCTGATAGGATTGCATTCGTTTCGACACTGTCAAACGCCTTCTCATAGTCGACAAAGATTAGGACCAGAGGCAAGTGGTATTTCCGACAAACTTCGACGACTCTGGGCATGATTTGGATGTGGTCCAAGCAGCAAAATCCTTTTCGAAATCCTACTTGCTCGACTGGTTGCGCCTCATCCAATGTCCTTGATATGCGAGAGAGGATAATCTTCGTTAAGAGCTTGTAGAGCACACTTAACAAGCATATGGGACGATAGTTACGAAGATCCCTTCGGTCTCCTTTCCTAGGTAGGATATCCGTGCGCGACGTCCTCCACTGGTCTGGGATTTTCTGCTTTTAAAGTAACCTTGCAAGGCATATCCAGGTCTTCACCACGATGTGGATTAGAGGAAGGTGTATTTTCAACGACGAATCCTTCGCTCGGTGTTTCTCGAACTTGGGTAATCAAACTCATTAGGTATTACTTTATGAAAATGAAATTCTAATCTCGTGAAGCTCACAGAACATTTTTTCCACTTTTTGCGTCAAGGCTTGTATTTCACATGTGAAAGTAATTTAATTTTCAACTTTTAGTGGAACTCAAAAAGCAAAAAAGGGGTAAAAAGCTCTCGGCGTCTATTAGTCCCTAAGGGATGCGCTGTGCATTCGACTTCATAAAGCATCGCTGGAGGTGGTTGAATGGATATCTAGCCTTTACAATGACTCGCGGTGGCCTACCGATGTATCGAGCCAGTGCTCCTATCTTCCCAGACAGGTCTGATACCAATTTGCAGACTACAGCGGAATGGAAAGCTTGCTTAGCCTTTGCCCGGAAGCCGACCTCACGTATATTTCAGAGAGCCTCGACCAATGACCTACACGCGGCTGCAACTCGAAAGGTACTTGATAAAAAATGTATTTATGGTTAATGGGATAGATCAGAGTCTTTTTTAAACATCCGTGAAATTCTGGACTTTTCAAATACTGCAGTGATCGGGAAATCATTGCTAATTATCGAAAAACCAGTTTCGGGCGTTATGTGTTAACGACCTTGTTAATAAAAAAAAGTGTAGATTCTAATGTTTGCTATCTTCTCAACTAAAATTAACCTATGTGTGGGTCGGCTTTCGAAGTTGTCCTTTGAAACCCGTGCTATTTTTGAATCCACATAGTATTTTTTTGTCGACGTTCCTGACAGCGAAATCCTCCAATGAATTGGCGCAACATTTGGTCACGCTCGAAGAATTTTTATGTAATTTCATAAAAAACTCATTTTCCAGAATGGAGTTGACTTTGTGTAACTTCCTGAGAGGATTTCGAGATGGTTGTTCGCAAGAAGAGGTAGCATGTTATCGCCAATGAGAGGTTCTAAACGCAGCCGGAAACTGCGCCCTCAAGACTTGTGAACGATGTGGCACGGCTTTCTCAGGACTCAAGGGAAAATTCTTGCGGATTCAGCAACATGCCACCTATATGGAAAATATGTTGTGGCTCGTATGGTTTTTTGCAAATATGTTTTGCCCAAGTAGTACGGCTTAAAACTGACGTAAAGAAGAGAAAAAGCTGACTCTTTTTTCGAAGGGCATCAAAAATTAGTTTTCTTTCACCGGCCGCGAGAGCATTAACGACGAATTTTGCATCCTTCGCATTCCTTACTCCATAGGGTAATGCTGGACCGAAGACTTTACGACTTCTGAAGTTACCGAGATAGACTTCTCCTATTTATTTATTGAACAACGAAGTGATACAACTTATTTACATTCCTGCTTTTAAATTATTACAATAGGGTATTATGAATACACATGTGGTTAAGCTGAACATTCGCGAAGGGCCTGCGTAACCCCGATTACTTCCTATCACTAATCTTTTGGTGCTAGAAATAAGGAAAACGAGATTATTGGAGCGAGGATGTCATAGTTTAAAGATTAGACGATTCTGTTCATCACTATAGCTACGATTCAGTATGCTATCGTCGGAAATAGCAAATCGCAAGGTCGCTAGCTATGATAAGTAATGATGGCAGCGATGTGCTAGAAGTGTCTATAAATGTGCTGATCGGGTGCAAAGTACGTTTGGGGTTTTTGCCCTTTCATAGCTTGTCGCTGAATACATCTTTTTAAACAAGTGAATGGTGCACAAAAGACTACGACGCGGAGATGTAACCTTTACCTCGAGTCAATAACCATGCTTTGAATTTAACTGCATTTTAACCCATCAGTGCTCAAATAATAACGGCTGGGGAGCCATAAACTATTGGGAAGAGGTTTACTTACAGTGAATTAGTTTCTTCGTCGTCTATGGGACCAAGATTACTTATTGCCTGTGAAGACAACCACCACGCCCGTGACCGTTTCTGCTTCGGCGTGAATCTTCTTGAATAAATAGTGGTGATAATCATTCACGTACAAATATTAAGAGGTTTCTGATACCTTTCGACCTACCCAACTTGCTTCAAGTTTATCATTTTGCAACATACGCATATAAAAAATCAGGAGCGTCCAGGATTGTATCCAAATAACAACTGAGACATATCATTCACCTGCTTGAAGATGTTAGGGTACAAATGAAACAGCAATCATTCATGATAGTATATGCATGGTTGGATTAACATTGCTGACTATTGCTGTGAATGCCTCACAAGCGTTAGATCGGTTGTTCCTAACTCATTCGCAATCACACTAAATCTTTTTCTACGCGCTTCATGAGTTAAGCTGCAGCCATATTACTTGTATCATTTGTATCATCTGTTGCTCTGTTGGTCATCGAGTGTCTCTAGTGAGCACTAGTAAGTCTTCCATTCCCACTGTTACGTCAAGGAGTATTCCAGTGGGTTCTGCTCGCCCAAGGAACTCGTAGAGCTTCATATTCTTCTATGGTAGTCGTGAAAAACTCTGGCCGCCGGGTTGGTGGTCTTCCTTCTCTGACGTATGACATCGCGAGAAATTCAGTCACTAACTGCTCTTGTCCATCAGTTGTCGTTCACACGCATTACGTCTTCGGCCCACCTTATCTGCGATAATTTGGCCTATAGAACGCCATCTTTAATTTTTGATCGTTAACTTGGGTCAGAGCTTCAGAACTGTTTCTTTACTTGTGTGATAAGGGATACTACTAGCATCTCCTTTCCACTATGTGTTTAGTAACACCCAGTGACCTTT
Organism: Angiostrongylus costaricensis; assembly: GCA_900624975.1. Taxonomy (NCBI): domain Eukaryota; kingdom Metazoa; phylum Nematoda; class Chromadorea; order Rhabditida; family Metastrongylidae; genus Angiostrongylus; species Angiostrongylus costaricensis. Next base: position 207,916 of record UYYA01003879.1, on the reverse strand, counting down.
CATCCTGCTTACGCAGCGAAGAAATTTCTGACCCATACGCTAAAGCAGGAAGAATTGTGGAGTCTAAAAGGTGGGTAGGAAACCGGGCGTTTTTCTTCTCTCTTCACTACATCCTCATGCTCTTCGAAGCTTCCCAAACCGCTCATTTCCTCTGCTTAACTCTGGAGCGAAGTCGTTCATTATGTTGATTTCCCGACCTAGACCTACGAAGCCGTAACTGGAGCATTCGGAGAAGTTCGTTCCGTTGAACGTTAATGGTGCATACGAAACCAATCCGTTGCTCATGAACATCGTTTTTGTGAGATTCCAACCTTTCTACAGGCTTTATCAAAGTATTCATTTTGTCGAGATAATGCTTGGTGTTACAAAAACAAAGCCATCAGGCAAGTGAAGTTGGTATAATTGCTGACCATCGATTTTCATCTCCACTTTGTTCCACTCCAGTGTTCGCATGACGTTCCGGAGCGTGGCAATAATAATTTTGGCTAGGTGGTATCGGCGTACCTGGTTACTTTTTTTAATTTGGTTTTAATATCGTCATAGTATGGTGGTACGTTGGTTTCGAAATTCTTTTATAGCGCGCGAAGAATCTGTATACCGAGTAGGGACACCTTGGTAGCTTGGATTTCCATGACTGCCACTATCTCAACTGGGTCAAATGCTTTCTTTAAATCGATAGAAGTGAAGCAGAACGATCTGTTGTACCCCTGCGATATTATAGTGGGCCTTATTATTGTGTGGATGTGATCCGTCCTATTGAATCTTTTTCGAAACTCTGCTTGCTCATATGACTGTCCTTCATCCAGCGTTCTGCCAGTTGTTTTTGGGATGACTCGCGTGAAAATTTTGTAGACGGCAGAGAGCAAGCAGATTGGGTAATAGCTGCCATTGTCGTCGAGAGCACCATTCTTGATCAATAACACAGCCTCGCTGGTCTTCCACTGAATAGGAACCTTGCATTCTGACAGGTTACGTGTGAAGAGCCGAGGCAGTGTGTTGATGAGCAATAGTGAGAGGTTCTTCATGCGTTCAGATTCTATCCCTTTCTCTTCGGATTAGATGTTTTTCGATTCTTATCCGACGAAATAGCATGTCGGATTTCGGAAGGGAGAACCGGTGAGGAGACATATCCATCCTTCTTTAATTCATACAATGGCAGGAGGACGTGTCTACCGAAGAGATCTGAATAGTAGTCGTTCGTGAATGTGCAATAAGCTTCGTTTTATCATTAGCAAAGCTTCGGTAGGCTTTGCGAATGCTCTTCCCATCCTTTGCAGCCTCAACCAAAACTGCTGCTCTTTTCTGTTTAAGATCTTCTTCTACCGCCTGTCTACACTGTTTTGCAAGTTCGGACGTGGGTTGGCGGTTGCCTGCAGCTCGTGCGATTCCACGCTGGCGAAAAGTTCGAGTGTTTTTGGGGATAGACTTATTTTTGAGACTTTGGAACCCTCAGCTTTTATAGCTTTATTGCGAAGATGTTGAATGTGCTGTGTGCTAGTTGGTGCAAGAGGTTGAACGAGTGGTAGCGTTGAGTTCAATTCGAGTGGGCCAATGCGCCAATTTGTGCTAGTTGGCCAGTGGATTAGGGAGTTGGTCGGATTGGTCTTTTGTCCGCCAACTGTACGTGGAATGCTCGACTTTGTATGAATTCGCCACGCGGGTCTTTTCTCCGTAACTGTCTTGAACAACCTCGAGTTGGGATATAACAGTTTATAGCAACAACGACGATACAATAATATTGTGTGATATTTGACGATATGTAAGCTGGGTGGATACGAGCGAGATTGAAATGGGAACAAGTGCACTTGAAGGAAGCTAGTCGGACCCTGGAGTTGGAGCACTGGTAGCTTGGAAGGCAGACACTCGTCTTTAAGACTGCTGGAGCTCCTCCTATTTTGTCTGTATTGGGTGGGGTTTAACAGAGGGAGTTAGAGATAGTGCTGATTCAAGGCATGACACGGTACATGCGGAGAAGTACAGAAGATAAGACGGTATACCAGCGGCTTGGTCAACAAAGAACTTGATCAGATAGCGAGGGAATAGCTCGTATGGAATGGTTATATAAAATGAACGCAAAGGCTTATCAAAAGGTTATGTGAAAGAGATGAAATAGCTTGTACAAAGGCTTCTACCGGAAGTACATATGGAAACGGTCTAAGGACTTATACATTATGAATGGATAGATTTAAGATAGTTATAAGCAAATGGTTAGTATAGAAAACATGTGATATTATAGAAAATAGGAACTATTTAAGGAATAGTTACTATATGCCAGTCATATTCCTCGTTGATGTTACCAGCAGGGGCTTCATCTCAGCAGCCGTCTAGTGAGTTAACCAAGGCTCAATTTATGGTGGTTTTGGGACACCGTTTTTGAATTTCGCTGTTTTTATCCTTTTCGCGAAAAATGGAATCTTGCACGAAGAAGGCGATGGTCCGATTTTGTGTAGAATTTTGGGACAACAGTGTCAACGGTTGTGCTGACCCTGAACGATCTTAGTCGTCGTGATAAACTTGGACGTGAGCTGACTCTCCTCATTTTATTCCACTCCATTGGTTTAATCCCAATGTGACGTTTTTCCTACGTTTTTCTGGGTCCGATTTCAGCGTTAAAATCTCCAATGACCACTTTAAGGATTGTATTGCTTTTTTTGTAGAACTTCTCCAAGTCCCTATAGGACGCGTTGGCTTCCTCTTCGTCATAGTTTGATGTCGCCTCGTAAACGACGAAGAATATCAACACCGGCATTGATCCAAATCATTTTAATAGTAAACTTCCGATTCGGGTTCTAAGCTGTTCGAATGAATCGATCTTCATGGAGAAACTAGTGTTGACGAGAATGCCGACGCAGCCGACTCCTCTGCTGTCGCATGTTCCGAGAAGCAGTTATTCTAGGTACAAGTCATCACCGTAGTTGTATGAAATTTAGTCAGCATAGAATAGCACTGAGATTTCAGCAGCCTCTGTGTACTCGTTCCTTCCAACAGTGCCGTGACGAAGGTTTTTCGGAGTCAGGGAAATGAGGCCCACTTGTTTTACTGTGTTTAGTTCTTTGACACCCACGTATAGCTTGCTGAGCTCTGGACGTGGGTGCTGGGTAGGTGCTGGGTACTTCTTCGTAAACGCTGAATGTGTGCCCCAAATCGGCATAGTAGAAACAGAGAGTTCATATCCTGGATCCAACTGTGTCTCAGGAAAAAAGTTACCTTTTGTTTGGTCAGCAATTAATCCCTTATCTATCACCCGGGAAGAGGCCATTTTGCCTCGCGACTAATCGGCAAGTGGTCCTTCTATGAGCAAGATCCGTGGGCTCCATCCATATGTGTCGAAATCCCGAAAGAACGCCACCAATTCTTACCAACAGCAGTTTTCTACGTTACCCAGCTCTACAATAGGCCATGATATTGCTGCGGTATCTGTGTAGTTGTACAGCTGAGACGTTTTGGATATCAATTTTAGTAAAATTGTCTCAATCAATCTCTTTGTGGATCAAACCAGGAAAGCCCACGTAAATGATTAGGAAGAGCAAACCTCCCCTAATAGTTGTTTCGTGTAAACTTAATCGTTTTTGTACCTTGACATGAGAAACTGGAGAAGGCAGCAAATAAAAAGTTAACATTGTGATTTCAACTACAACCTCGGCTTAACTAGGTTCAATGCCGATTTGGGCAGCCCAGATCTATACTCTTGACGGGTGATTGCTGATGGCAGTGATCGATAGAAAACTAGCTGAGAGACGGATGAAAAGAAAAACCCGAATGGTGTGGTGGTGAACGCGTTAAACCCTGGAAAAGGTTGCATCGCGTTCGTTTCCTACCGCAGATACCTGCGGTCCGAAGTTTTGCAGATATCCCAACATCATTGTAGTTGTTAATCCTTTTTTTTATACAATAACGCAACACGTTGTAGTGTCTTAAATTTTGTCTAGAGCGTTTACAACACAAACGTATCGTGGTCTCCTTTCCACCTGCCACAACAAAATACAAACAGTAATGTACGAAAAATACCATTAGTTTCCACTCACTGGGTCAGTTTTACGCAGTTTCCTCTATTCGGATCTTTTCCTACTGCAATATGCTAATTAATTTATCAATTTCCACTGTAGACGGAATTTCAAGATTCACTCACGAACACGGGAGAATGAAGAACGCACAAGGAGGAACAACTACGGTACCGTCGTCGTGGCTACTTTATTAAATACTTGATGAAACGCACAACTTTAACAGGTGAAATCTATTCAGGATTCATGACTTTCATAGCCTTGTCACCTCAGAAAACAGCACAACGGTTCCTCCTATACAAAAAACCTCGAAGCGAAGAACCAAGAACTTTAAGATTTACAATGGATCCTTTGTGGCTGTATTTCGCATAATACCCTGCCGTGAGAAATTGTACTAGGCAGTAAATAAAAAGTTAAACTTTTTGATTTCAACTACAGAGCCAGCTTAACCCGGTTCGTTGCCGATTTGTGCTCCCCAGATCAATCGGGCTGACGAGTGACTGCTGATGGACTGATTGATAGAACAATTTGCGAGACAGGCAAAACGAAGGACTAGCCTGGTGTAGTGGTGAACGTGTTAGCTCCTAGAAGGGTAATATCGCGTTCGCTCCCCACCGCAGACACCTGCAGCTCGGGACTTTGCAAATATCTCAACACACTTGTGGTTGTATTTTCAATGGAGTTACTGTGCTTTCGAGATGAAGGCGAATAATTTTCTACATCGCTAGGATGGTTCTCCATGTGTGTTTCTCTCACTATACTTGAAATTTGATTTGCGTTCATTTCACTGCCCTACTATGGGACGTCTGCACTCCTTTTATCGATGATGCAGAATACAGGAATATAATTCTGGTACTTTTGTGAAGAAGTGTAGTAGATCGTGTTTGGACTACTGAGCTCTTATCTATACTTTCTAGCTCCTCGTCTCGCGGAAAAAGTAGGAGACGAGTCGCGATCGGCTCCAGTAAATGAGCTCATTGAAATCTCGAGTAGCCACCCATGTCATCCGTCTACATCAAATTCGCGGAACAGATTCGGCTAGCCACCGCTAGATGCCCTGCTGTGAGAGAATTAAGAAGGGTATAACACAAAAATTGTGCTCTTTGTGTCAGCCAAGCAAGTTGAGCTAATGAGTTATTCTTACGCTTAACAGCTACGAATGGGAAGTGTGTTGATGTCGGCTCGAGTCATTGGATGATTAACTATATCACGTGTAGTGAGTGTAGACCTCCTGTTAGTGCTTTTGTTTGTTTTTCAAATGATATTCCCAAAGTTCCTAAGCAGATTTGCCAAGAAAGAAAACCATCCGTAATTCAACAAAAGTACAGAGGTGTAGTACTGGATAGTTTCGTGATCTGACAATGGTGAGACTCAACGTCATATGTATTCATTTTTTGATAAGCTTACATGAGTTGACGATCGAATTCGATAGAGCAGTCCAATGGGCTATCGAATTGAATCGTCCGCTCTGATGAAAACGAAGACGTCAAGATGCTAGCCGAAATAAATCTATTTACCAACCTCATGTAAGCTTATCAAAAAAAGAACACATATTGATTAGACATACCGTAGTTAAGGGGAAATCGGTTTTAAAACTCAGCGTCATTCTTTGTCGGCTATGCGAGAAGTGGGAAATTTCTTTAATCTGTACTCCTACAACGTTATCGAATTTTGAAGCTGATAACTAAATATGTAATGAATGAAAATGGCAAAACAGCAAGTTTGGAGACAATGGCCTTCGACTAATTCATAAGTATTACCACTTAATGGATTGATTCATTCGGCGTTACTTCACTCTGTACAGAAACGCAATAATGTCAACATGAACTTAAAATGAACCAACATCGGTTTCATAGGTTAGTTGCTGCTGCGTATTTGTGTAGGAGAGAAGGAAAGGCAACTGAGTTGAGCTCCTGAGTTTTCCACAACAATGCTCGACTGCTGCATATGATTTCGATGTCTCGTCTACACCTGAAGGTGCCAGCTAGGAAAACGCCTCCATTTAGAATCTGCATGCAACTTCTTCATGTTTTTCAATTCATGAAAATTATGTTCGCAGCTTTTGCTCCTCCAACCACTTCGTCCGAACTCGAGTAGTTCTCTGACTCGTAAATACCGCAGTTTTAGTAGGAAAATACCAATTCTTAGCTCAAGCGACTACTCAGTCAACCAGTAAACTGGTATCGTTGTGAATTATAACATTGCTATTGAATTAAACGTTAAAAGATAAAATACGTGAAAGTACTGCATCAACTCTCGTGCACTTAGAAATTTAGCACAGGGCACAACAAAAAAGACAAATTCCATCGTGTTGACCTACAGTACAAGATTTCGCTCTCACACTCGTGTCAGTGACGTTTAACCATTATCCAACCAACCGTCATTTAACATCGGTAGTGAAATAGTCAACAACACGAGACCAAGTGACGGTCGGTTTATAAACTGTTTTCCTATTCGTTCTCTGCTAACTAACATAACACCGACTACTACAAGGTGGATAATCCATTGAAAAGCAAATTAATATCAACGGATAGTCACACCGGCAATAACGGCCCTATACAAAAGAGCACTACCGGCTGAGCTTGTCTCATTCGTGCGGTGTTCACTCAAGAAGATTCCGTCTTGGTACGACAACGAAAACGGCACACGATATCACGGACAACTGTGGACCATCGAGTCGGATCATCGGCTCTGATGAAGACGAAGACGTCGAAACGTTAGGCGAAATAAACATATTTGTCAACATCGTGTAAGCTCAACTATTTAAAATATGGCGAAGTCGAAAAAGTTTTATCATGAATAAATTGACACAAAAATGAAGTCTATCTATGAAGTAATTGTTTTAAGATCTGTGCATAATAGTACCCGAGGAGAAGAGATCACACTTCTATTCTGAATCTCAGAGAATAAAAGCAAAGGAATTACACCAAGACACTATCGGGCAACTCTGGCGATAAAACAGCTACACATTCGAAGGCGTATGAAATCTGTAAGTGGAATAACATGAAAGATCAAGTCTAAACAATCGAGAAGCATCTACTGAATGATTGCGTCAGAAATCCATTTATAAGAGAATCTGATGTTTTAGGAGAGGAGGATTATGCGGAGAAACTAAACAGAATTCGCATTTAATACGTGCACTTTACGAGTTAGTACACAATAGTCACCTCTGAGCACCATAGCATGCTGGGAAGAGACTAAAGAATTGCAGGCTTCGCCAATTTCTATGGACCAATCTCAGTTTACTGCGTTAAGTGGTTACTGCAAACCAAGAGTTTCACGAATTTCTATTCACAAAAGATGGACGAAAAGTAGTGAATACTTGCACGGATATATCTTTCTACTTCCGTTCAGCAAGCACGAGGTGCTATGAGGTTGTGAGGTGCCAACCTCGTGTAAGCTCATCAAAAAAAGAATACATAAAAGTCAATATACTTGCACGGATACTCCGTAAAACTCACTTTGTTCCTTCATGAAAAGATAGGCTTTAAAGTTAGTGACCCCGTAACCATCAATTCTGAATAAGTCGAACATTTCCCCTCTAGCCGCCTAACAGATTCCCATGCCTCCCAAGAACGAAGAGGCAAACGCGTTGAGTTTTTGTTTATTATAGCCATTAACAACGTATTAACGTAGAAATGCAGTTATAGGCGTCACTTGTGAAGTTACATTATGTTACACTACACTAAATCCTCTTTTGAACTCATGCAGTGGCACGGTGCCGGCAGTGCACTGACTGTTAGTTCGCGACTTGCCATAACGCGAATCCTGTAGACGTTGAGCGGTCAGTTTAGTTGAGCCGCTATCCAATATAGTGATAGCAGTCACAGACTCTTTCTTCCTGAAAGTATCTGCATGAATCAGTGAATAAGCCAGAATGACAGAAATAACTCTTGTCTTGTCCCGATCCAGCAAATTCGTCCTTAGTAAAAACTTCTCATAAGCACCTCACAGTGAGGTCTTTAGATTTTGTTGCATCTAATCTCTTGCAAGACTAACAAGGATTTAGAGAAACAGTGCCGATTATCAATCATCATGATTGCATACCGAAAACTTTTGGTGTATCACATATTTGCAATTTCATCCAAAACTATTGTTGCCTTGCATGTTCAGTTATAAAATTGTCAGTTGTACCTTAGCAATTGGATATGATCTGTGATAATCCCATTAGTGAGGGCGCGTATGGCGCAATGTTTAAAGGTGCCTTGCCATGTGCACACTGTCATTGGCTCGATCCCACGCTCTAGACTCACCAACCTTTGACTTCCCACGGGGTCAACAAATTGGTATCAAATTTGTCTGAGAAGACACTGTTTATTGTTATTATTTATTATTCGTTATTTTTAATTTATTAGTCTTTGACTCGATACATCGGAAAGTTACCGTACCCCACTCAATAGGTTAAATGAGCACTCAGTTATCTCAAACGATGCACCATGAAGGGGAATGCATGAAGCATCCCTCAGATATTGATCTCTGTTCCTTTAACTACGGTAATTGGATCTTCTCAAAAACGTCACCCGTCACAGGTTGACTTAGCGCAGATTTGAGTAAACTAGAGTGAAATGACTAGTTCCGGCGCCAAATTAAACGTATAACATATCCCGAACTCTGGTGTCTTTCATAAAGAATTCAAAAATGCTACTAATAAGACATTTACAGTTCCTCACTTTGCCAAAGTATTTGGGCTAGTGGCTAATCACAAATTTTATGAAGCAGCAATAGACCAGCCAAGAGTCAACGGAACCACTCCTACAAAAGGGATTGACCACTGTACGAAAACGCGTCTTTTGAAGCGCGTCATGAAAGGAATCAAGTAACCACAGTGAGCCAATATGCACCCTTAGGCAAAAGAAGCAGCCGAATACGTCATAGTTACCGTAGTTGTCAGGATGCCGTCTTCAGAAGAGGAAGTTTTGGTTTCTCGTTTTTTCTGCTGCTTAGCGGAAGACCAGACGCAATCGACAGATCTCTAAAATTTATTTAAGCTAAACCCTATATACTCTACTGTTAAAATAACTAAAGAGAGAGACAGAAATAAAAGTGAAACGCTTCGCTGAGCTATCCACCACACCAACCGAGGTCCCTGTTTTGCCTTACCCCCAGCCGGTTTTTTTCACTCTAGCGGTGTCATCAGTGATCACCTGTCAACGAGAGCGATCTGAGAATCACAATCCGGCATCGAACCCAGTTAAGCTGAAGCGCAGTTGAAATCACAATGCTTAACGTTTATTTACCGCCTAACAACCATATAGATGCAGAGATATAACTACTGTAATGCTGAGATATTTGCAAAACTCCAGACCGCAGGTGTCGGCGGTGGAGAACGAACGCGCTATTGTCCTTTCCGGGGAGTAACGCGTTCACCACCACACCATTGTTTCGCCCGTCTCTCAGCTAGTTCTATCGATCTTTTGCCATCAGCAATCACCCATCAGCGGGATTAATCCAGGAAGCCCAAATCGGCATTGAACCTAGTGAAGCTGAGGCTATAGTTATAATCACAATCTTAATTGCTGATGACGAAAGATCGATAGAACTATCTGAAAGATAGGCGAAACGAGGGACCCGCATGGTGTGGTGGTGAATGCGTTACTCCCCGGAAAGGACAATAGCGCGTTCGTTCCCCACCGCAGATACCTATGGTACGGAGTTTTGCAAATATCTCAGCATTATAGTAGTTATATTTCGCAAAATACCTTACCGCTAAAAAGAATAGGCAGTGAATAGAAAGGTTAAGATGCAGAGATGTTGGCAAAACTCGGGACCTCAGTTCGGCTTCGAACCCGCGATTGCTGTCGTAAATAAGTGTTAAACACTGTGATTCCAGTGAGCGTTTAGTAAAGCCGTAGGTAGGTATAATGCCGGGTGGAAACACTAAGCATGTAAAGGGAAGCTGTCTTATTTGGTTTCTCTAGCTCAGATGAACTGAATAGGCAGCGATAACAGATAGTAGTGAAGTCTTCGACACATAGGCGCAATATTGCTTTCTATATTCAACTACACGTCAACTTCTACTATCACTCAAAAAAGGCATTTATTCTATGCGAGAAGACTGGCGAATGTGTAACTCGAACAACAACCTGCCATTTCTTAACTTTGGGAATGCTTATGTTAAAGTAACCTCTAAACGATTCCATCGCATAAGATCAAAAGTGATAGTCCATATGACTTTAAGCACTTTGCCAACATTGGAACAAGGAATGACGAAATTGCAATTGCTCCCTTAACGCACTTTTTCATGTTGTATTTGTCTCACCTGAAGAGTTACCCAGAAATAGGTAGCATGTTCTAGGTATTGAAAGATTTAGGAACATGCAAACAGAAAGGCAAGTCTTGCGTTCAGGAAAACTCATTCTTACCTATTAATACTGAAGCATCAACGATATATTATACTCGATTTAATGATTGACGTTTCAATAGGTGATGAAATGCGTGAGCAATATGATTGAATGTGTTACGAAATAAGTTCCCCATTTCTGGGCGATCACACTCAAGGATAGGACCAAACCATTGACACGGATCTGCAGTGTGGTACTCAGTAGCAAAACGCTAATTTCCTCGTGGATCAAAAGGGTTATAACTAGTTGTCGTGATTAAAATCAAATAACAGTAGACATATCCTGAACACGCCAGTGAAAGTCAACCATATGATAATTGCAGTAGCATCTCAAAAATAGGACTTCGTCGTTTCCAGTGTACAGCGTTGCTACAATAAGGTAAAGGGAACAAAACTTGAATATCACGTCAGTCGACCTGAACTATGACAACTGCCCCTCCCATAACGTCATATCTCATCATCGAGGGTAGAGTTCAAAAAGCTGAGAATTTTTTATCCTCTCATTTTTCTTGCACATTGACCGTTTATGGAGAATTCGCATATTGCCATTAAAAAGGAACTCAAACCAGCATAGTAAATGTTTACGCGTATCGTTTTCTCAATATTTTCTTCACACCAAGACCACAACGGGAAACCTACTGCCAGCAATCGCTGTCAATCCGGAATTAGTTATAGTGGAAAAGTAGCAATACTCCTTTTGATTAGCAAGGATACTCTATGGCCTGTAGAGACCACCTGGAAAAGCTGTGGCATGAGCTTTTCGTGATTTCTGGTGGGAAACAACCTTCCTGCAATTCTTCATTTTCGTTGAATTACAAGGCTATAATTAGCTGGAGTGTTCTAATTACTGCTGAAAATCCTCCCGTTTTCGGTTAGTTAGTTTAGTAAAGATGCATATTTTGTAGAAGAGTGCAGCCTAACAAATCTTACTATGGTTATGACACCAAGCACGGCGATTGCCAAGTCATCTAATATTAATCGAGCAACTGATCCATCGAAATTCAACTTTTCAACACGAAAATGTTAACCATTTGTGCATACGACGGAAACTTTTCGGTTGAGTACGGTGGTTCGGTAACACCATCGTCTTGCATTATGGGTCGGTCTCATCGTTACTCATCTAATGATTTTGGCGGTACGAACAACATCTTCATTTATACTCATCGCCTAACAGAGTTTTGTAATGCGATATATTCGCTCTGTGACACGTTTCGTACTGTATCTCCTAGTATCTACCAAAATTCTCTAGTTCATAATCTTCTTGGTTTTGGCCCTCGACGTCCTGTGGCACTCAATCGCTAACAGCTTTTGCCAATCACATACTCGGCCTACTTGTTTTCGACATCATGGCGTATAAGGCGGCATTTCGATCTCTAACCGTCGATATAGGTCTGGGGTATCTTTCACTACGGTATATTCCTAACACCACTTTACCGCTAACGAGATCCAGAACGTTATGTGAACTTCTACTGTCCTCTTCTACAGTCAAGGTTTCTGAGGCATATGTTACAACCGCAAGAACTGCAAAGAAAAAAATATGGCAAGGTGATGAATGTTGCTTGCCCTCGTTGATACGTCTTCCACGCTCTTGTAATCTTCGCAAGCCGCTCGATTCCTCCTGATAGCTGTTATTTGTCATGTTGAACTGTCGACGAAAAACATATAGCTGAAAGATTAGAGAACATTTAACGAAATCCAGGTAGCGAATTTGCTGCACATCCATCTCATTAAGGACCTTCGTTTGTTATTCAGGTACACCCTGGCTGCCCAGATCACTACTGGCTGCTTCTGTCTGGATCAGTTCGAAAATCGCTTCTAATTCGAAAAATGCGAGATAAAACAGTATTCTGTACATTGGCAACACTTAAATGAGTTTCTTTGTTACGAGGATAGGCTCCATAGTCCCTAAATTTTTTTCGAAACCCTGTTCGCTCCTATGGCTGTTCTTCGCGCTAAGGCGGTCCCATTCGGTACTACTCGAGCGAGCTTTCACACAAGAAGCAAGTTGTACATTTGGCAATCGTATACGTCTCCCGTTTGTGCAATACGGTCCGCCATTTTAGAAACCTCGTATTCTCGTAGCATAAAAAGCCAAGCTAGTTTGTCGATATGGAGTAAGTTCTTAAATATTCGCCTATAATCGTGTTCGGACGATGCTATGCTGTTCCTCAACAACTACACAACTAGATAGCACATGGGTCTTCTGAATGGAGAACCATTCTGACGATATACCTTTTAAGCACAGAAAGAGGCAAATAGATGCTACTGTCTTTTCCAGTGGACTATTTTCTTAATTTTTCTACTGGATATGGCTGCTGTTCCGTAGAGGATCTGCATGGTAATCATCTTGGTCTTGCAACAGGTCCAGGCAAGAATATTGGCCCGTTTTAAGGTTGCGAAATTTGTAAGTGAATTTTGGAGCAAATATTAGACGCATGCAGTATTAATGGATGCCGGTTTAAAGTATGTTTCTTACTTATCAATTTTCCAAGTAGTGACTTTCTTAAGCTGTCTTTTGCATCGAGTTTAAATCAGCTTAAATGATATTACACAGGATCGGCTTTCTATTAACCTCGGCATTGGATTATGCATTCGTCGTTTTCTCTCTCAGCAATCGCGAGGTTGTTAAACAGCATACGTTTACTTCCATACCCACTAGAATAGTAACCTCACGAGATAAGTTTAGAAGGGAAGCGACGCCCCAAAACGAACGGTTTAGCCGAAACAAAATCCTGTTTATCTTGCCCTTTATTAGCGAAGAAATAAGTGTAGCGATAAAGAGATACTTAAAAAGGGCAGATCTAGAGGAATCGGTAGCGATAATTGAAATACCACCGAATACCCTTCGTCGTTAGTTAGTTCGTAACCGCCTATACGACCGTCTATGTGAAACACAGAATTGAGTAGTTTGCCCTTATGGCAGGGACGGTGACTGCACGAGCTCAGGTACGACATACCTGATCTCTTGTAGTACTTGCGGAGCCGAATATATTGGCGAAACAGGTAGACCTTTATGTATCCGCATAAAAGAACACCCAGATGGAAAACGAAGGGCAAGAGAAAGTACCCCACTAGGCAGGCATAGGATACAAAAGCATAGCGGAGACGATTTTGATACAAAAGTGACTGTCCACGCACGGGATCCTAAAACAGCAACGAGCAAACTCCTCGAGGCTTTTTGGATAAATGCCAAAGATCCTACAATGAATAGCAAGGAGGAATTCCCCGAGATCACGCATGATCTTGCCCCGTACCTTCGTATCGATCGTTGACATGTGGAGGTGAAGTCGTCAACCATGTGCGACTCTGACAGGCTGTTCTTCCTCGGTGGAAGACAGGTGAAAAAAGCGGTGGGTTTTTTCGAGAAGCCATAAATCTTGTAATTATCGCTCAGATTTTCACCCTTCTGTTTGCACTGTTGAAGCGTTTGACCTAATAAGTTGCGTACTAGTGTGCCCTTCCAGGCTCTGAAGAAGGCGATTCTGCCGAAACGTCAGCTACGGTTGTGTTGTATGTGAATTAAATGATATTCTCAGAGCGTGGAAATCGCATCATTTTACTTCACGCACTGAATTTTTGACATAAATCAGCGATTAAGGGATAAAGGAAAAAGCTCTCGGCGTTGATCAATCCCTGAGGAGTGCGCAGTGTATTCGACTTCATTAAACATCGCTTGGAGATGATTGAATGCATATCTGGCTTTTACAATGACTCACGGTGGAATACCGATGTATCGAGCCAGTGCTGCTCTCCTCCCGGACAAGTCTCATACCAATTTGCCAACCCTGGAGGGATGGAAGAAAGCTTGGTGGGCCATGGGTACCGGATTGACTCCACGCGTGTGTAGCAGGGTGGCTCCGACCACTGCACCACTTCGGCGACTAGAACCCGAAATTTCATTAAAGAATGGGAAAGAGGAGGACCTCGGCACATAAAATACTAAAACGCTTTGGAAGGTTTCGTATCGAAGACAAAGGTCTTCATGGTAGAGAAAGCCAAGTCAGCGCATCAACAACTGACGATCGTCTGAAGGCGCCAATCGAAGCTGCCCTTGCTCGTAGGAAAGCTCGTAGGAAATCGTAGGAAAGCTCAGCACTCGCGATGAGACAATCGTTCGTCATTTTGAAGACATTAGCAGGACGAAAAATCTCGATGAACAAGCAATGGACAAATCACGGCGAGATTTTTGCTTCGCTCTATCCTTCTTTTGCGCAGCAAAAACACCCATTTCCCGATCGCATGTTGAAGGGCAATGAAAATTGCATCTGATACAACAAAGGACGACGGATTGAAAAAGATGGAGCTCCCAGACCTTTTCCAAAGGAGATTACGAGGAGTATAACTCGTATGAAATGCTGAGATATTTGCAAAACTCCGGACCACAGGTGTATGCAATGGAGAACGAACACGCGCTGTTGTCCTCACCGGGGAGCAGCGCACTTCACCACTACACCATCCGGGTCGATAGAAGATTGATAGAAGTAGCTGAGATACACGCAAAGCGAAGGACCCGGATGGTGTAGTGGTGCAGTGCGCTGCTTCCCGGTAAGAACAACAGCGCGTGTTCGCTCTCCATTGCATACACCTGTGGTCCGGAGTTTTGCAAATATTTCAGCATTTCATACGAGTTATATTTCGCAACATAACCTGCCATTAAGAAGAAAAGGCAGTAAATAAAAGAGTTAAGATTACGAGGAGTTTTAGGTTTCCAAAAGATGGAAACATTTAATAAAACGTGTGATCTCTCACAAAACAATCACAAAAAAGTAAAATGTCATGAAATCAACAGAATTTTGCAAAGACGGCAGTGAGACCTGGCCAACATTTTTGCAGAACCACACCCAAGCACGTGCTTCAAAACCAACACTACGAAAGTTGAATGAGTGGAGTTGCGAAACACGAAGTCACCAAAAATGCCCATGATTTTTGCACCACATTGGTATTGGGAACCTGGCGATCCAAAGCGTGTGGATCGCCACCTATGCACCTTCAGGTGGTAGTGCCGCCTTCTCTTCCAACGGTATCAGAGTCTCCCAAGATTTACGAAACCTAGAAAGCCCCTAAGATTTTCTCCGGCTTTCTCTACTCTTCTTACCTAGCCCTGTGGAGTCGCAGGATCTTTTCGTGTTGGGGAAATGAGGACCTCTAATTTTGCTGTCCTTAGCAATGAATGCCCACTTGGAGTCTAACACACTTTCTTAAAAAGATGATTTAATTGCTCGTGGTGTCCTCGAGCAGCCGCTGTCACGTCTTTACTAAAGTACACTGTCGTTTTTGAAAAAGTTGCTGTCTTCAGTATATGAGGCGTAGCAACGTTTCCAAAATGCCAGCAGGATACCGGGCATGGCTGGAATGTTTTCAATCGATTTTTTGGAATTCAAACGACGTTTGGAAATCGAATAGTAAGAGATCGCTCCTGAAGGTTTTCAAACGTATTGTGAACGTGCTTCGCTTCTCGCTGCTAGGCGCCGTCCGAATACGAGCCATCCAAGTGGCCAAGAATTCACATCGAATCCATACAGTAAAAAGAATGCTGGGCAGATCCGATATCATCCGAAAAGCCGCAGCTATCAGTCGGAATAAAGGCTTAATTTCTCCTCATCTTGTTCGTTTTTATCCTTTCTCAAGAAATCGAATATAAAAAATGTATTGAATTGGTCAACTTAAAAGAAGTCGACGAAGTCACAATTTCCACTTTCCAGTTTGTAAAAACATTAAGATCTTTTCTCTGTAAATATCGAGCAAAGTACGGACCATGACCTTCAAAAATGCTTCTATTCGAAGGTAGACGTGAAATCACCCAGTTTCAGAACAACTTTAATAGTCGATCCAATCCACCCTCTCCAATCAGTGTATAAAGTGATTGATGGGTGCCCAGCTCAAAACGAAACTGAGAGAATTTGACTCCTCAAACAGGCCTTCATTTTTCTTCTAAAATTATAATTTTCTTCTGGCGCAACAACTCTCATGAGATTAAATAAACTTTGTAGTAGCTTGTATACTTGCGTTCTTGAAAGCCATGAAAATTTTGCGTTAGTAACTGGAAGAAGTCAGATGCATCTTCCCACCTTCAAATGGAAGGTATTAATCACCGCATGAGAGTTGTACGTAGAACAAAGAAACAGTGGGCACTGACCTCATCCTTGTTTTCCGAAAGTCACGTCTTGTCTGCTGCAGGAGCCGAGCACGAAAGTTTGCAGACGACAAACAGAATAAGCCGAAGTTCATCGCCTTCCCCAACACCACCATCGTTGTTGTCATAGCAGTCTGAAATGCTGTGAACTTCCGCATTTCTCCCACTCTTCTCCTAAGTTTTTATAGATTCTTCGAAGGACTATTCAAAAGCTTTCGACCAGATGCTCATCAATTGATCGCGTCTCAGTGAACGAAGCCAGCACCCCAAAATCCGCTATTGCCAACCACAGGATGTTGCATCGGTAATGTCGCTTTCAGTACAAAAAAAAAATGGCTTTCCAAAGACAAGAACCACAATAACAATGAAGTCGGTGAATGCATTTCCCTAACACTAGAAAAACCAAAGGAGTATTAGGTTACTCGGAAATTAACACCTGATTTCTAATTCCCACGACCGACTTTCTATTAACCTCGGCTTTCCTTTTTTCGGCTTATTTCCTTTGATTTCCGAATTAATTATTCCTCCATATGTATAACAAAACTTTTTCGAACGGTGTAGAAAGGATAAAGCGCTCGGCATTGATCAATTCCTGTGGGATGCACCATGCATTCGACTTCATTAAGCATCGTTTGGAGGTGATTGAATGCATATCTGGCCTTTACAATGACTCGCGGTGGCTTACCGATGTATCGAGCCAGTGCCGCTATTCTCCCAGGCAAGTCTGGTACCAATTCTCCAATCCCGGAGGGATAGAGGGCTTGGTGGACCATAGCCACTGGGGTCGATTCCACGCGTGTGCTGCAGGGCGCCTCCGACCACTGTGCCACGCGCGCCGTTCGAACGGTGTACTATTATATACCACTGGAAAGCCCATTTTATGCAGTTTTCCAACGCACGATTGAATTATAGTGTATAAATGGTGTTTTGACAAATTTTAAACGTTGGAATTTCAGATGTCAAAACAGCGAATTCGGCAAGTTTACCGTTTGTTAGAAATTCAAACTTGGAAGTACGTTGTGCCAACAACTTGAAGCATTAGCGGAGTATAGGACCGGCTAAAGAAGTGTTATCGAATGCACAATTCGAGTCTGGAAAATTTCGTCGTGACGAATTCGAGCTTGAAAATGAGGGAGGTCGCTTGCATGCTTCTCTTATTGGCGACGATGAATTAAGGGCTTTGGTAGAAGCAAATACAAGCAGAGCTCTTTGAGAACTTGCAGGAGAACTCAGTGCAAGCACTTCAGCTGTTTAGGAGTAACCAAAGATAATTGGGAAGTCGAATAAGCTAAACAAATAGATGCCAGACGAACTAGATGACAGACAAAGAAACCGCCGTTTTGAGATATTGTTGATGGTTATGCGCAATAAGAACGACTCGAAGCCGTTTCTCGACCGTATTGTGCGTTGCGACGAGAAATGGATACTCTACAACAACCAGCTACGATCAGCTCAGTGGTCGGAGCGCGATGAAGCTCTACAGCGCTTGTTAGAGCCGAATTTCCACCAAAAGAAGATCACGCCGAGCATTTGGTGGTTTTCTGCTAGTTCAATCCATCGGACTTCCCTGAAACCAACTGAAATTTCATGATGGAGAGCTAAGGAGCGCACTGATCCTCTACGATAATGCGCGGCCATCTGCCGTGCTATTGATGCTCCAGAGGTTAAGCGTGCTGCTCCACGAAACTCTACCTCATCCACCATGTATTCCAGACGACCTACCTGCAATCACTTCCGCAAGCATCTCTACAATTTCCCGCTTCAGTAACTAAGCGAAGGACGAAACTTTCAACGACTTCATCGCTTCTTGAACTTCAAAGTTTTATGGAATCACAAATTTTATGGAAATGCATGAGCCCGTTCTAATCGTTCCTATTTCGACTAATAAAGTCTATTCTGAAAAGAGATATTCCGATTTAAGCATATTCGTTGAAATCGTGAATTAATTTCTGAACAACCTAGTTAGTAAAGTATTCCGGGGTGAAACCTTTCACGGAAGACGCAACCACTAATCTAAGTTTAATATGTAGAGAACATGTTAACCGAAGTGAAAGCAGGAGGAAGATAAATTCTGTAATAAATTTCAAAGGTTTGAGCACTTCGAACACCTTCGCACCACGAATGTTCGTAGAAGAAACAAACCAATGCTATCATAAATTCGTGTTGAATGGGATAGTATTCGACCATGATTGTTGTGAACGCCGATGGTCCCTAAAAGGCCGACTTAAGGTAAACGAACAGATCAAGAGACCAACCGAAGCATGGAATTTTGCATAGCACCCACTTGTGTGATGGTGAAGCACGTGACTATGGCGCATACGGTAGTGGTCACTCTGTGCTCGGTGCGCGACTGCGATCCGGACAGATGTGACTCCGATTTGACAGCACTTTGTGCAATGAATTGCCTCTGCCTGAATCGCAAATGTGTGATGATGAAATTTTTGACTGTTTTTGTCGTAGAACTACGTCGTTTAATATTCAGGCTTCCCAGAATATGGGCATCGAGTGACTCCCATGCGTAGTAAAATATTTAGCAACACTTGTAAACTAAAAGGGAAAATCATGGCCATAGGTGATAAGTACAGAAACGTAGTGCTTGGAAAGGTGCATGAGGTTCTCCCAAAATGAGAATAAGTTCAACATTTCCATTAGGAAACGAAACTCTGATTAAACCTAAAATATGGCTTCTTTGGCAAGATGCATGGTGCCATTTTCTCGTCAGTAACAATACAAGTAACTGCCCCAGTACTGAAAGTGGGAGGCTCACCATGCTTATCGAGTAACCGGAACCCACTTGACAGGTCTCGTATGCAAAAAGAGCAATGGTTATTTCACTCGTGTTTGGTCGAGCAACTCGATAACTAGTAATAGTAGAGGTACAACAGATGCACATATGACCTAGACTTTTCGTTGTGTTCTTAGAGACCATGAGCCTTTGTGACTGGTCAGATCAGTCGTCTGAGACATCAACATCTGTTAGGAACGAGTTTTACTGAGTGATATGTCAACTTTATGACAAACCTTTGTCTAATTGTGTAAATGAGCATAGCGTTTGAGATAGCAACAAGCAGAATAGGAATAACGATGACACAAATGACGTTAACGTGCGGACCCCAACGGGCCATCGTCCTGAGCAAATTCGAGTTTGGGTTCGTCTGATTCCGAAACCATCTATAAGCAGTTGTTTCTTCTTCTACTTCTAGATTCTTTTAAGTAATAAATTTTAACCTTTTCTATTTACTGCCTAATCTTTTTAACGGCAG